>KK351013.1:2156857-2174333 GCA_000671755.1 Glossina brevipalpis
TATGGGTATTACAAGTCAGCTAGCCCCGTACACGTGACATTGTTTATAGGTTTATCTGCCATAGTTTATGAGCAATGAGTAAAAAGTACAATTTTCTTTTCGCTTTTGAGAACAAAAATGTTCTCAGCTTGGATTCTACTGCAGGCGTCTCGTTTGATCCATTTACAATACAAATTTGCATTTAAGAACTTACAATGTTTCTCTCGAATATTTATATTTTTCGGTCATGAGAATGTTTATTACAGACATCGCATAGACAAACTGACAGACAGACGGACAGGCTGACAAAGAGGTAGAGGGAAAGACATGTTTAAATCGATTTGATACTGATCAAAAATATATATACTTTACGGGGTTTCCGAACCTTCATCCTGAGTATTGCAAACAAAATAGTAAAACGAATATACCCTCATCCCTCGGTGATGGGTATAAAAATAGATAAATTTTTTATTCTGTTTTCTATTCTATTTATTTCCATTATTTACGAGTAAACTGATATATAAATATATATTAACGTATATATTCTATTATATATATCTAGTCAGTCGCCAATATTTCTTTCAGTTATTTCTTGACTGCCTTAAAGTGTAAAGACATTTATTTAACAAAAAAAAAAAAAAAAAAAAAAAATGTTTAAATATAAAATTTTATGGATTTTTTGTTATCTTTTACCGATGGTGTGGTCCGACTGCATTTTACAATTTCCAAATAATATGGAGCATGTACCAGAATGGAAAACAAGAATTGGCAAATCTTGGTTTAAAGTTCCCTATATAACGCGTGGGCTATTGATGAAAGAAGGCGAAACTTTTGAAGGATATTGTGCCACTAAATTCAAGTAATAATACTCAGTTCATCTATAAACAGTGAAAATATTATATTTGATTTGTTTGATCGTACAGTTTTGAGGAAAATCGGAAATGCTTTTATACCATCGATTACGAAGATTGCAACGAAGCAAGTCTTTCATCGGATATTGAAAATATAACTGCTACATGTGTTAACGGATTCTTAGAATATGACGGTGAAATCATTTCGCCACATAATGCCTTAAGTTGTAATGATGTGGAATGGTCTGTAAATCAATGGGAAATAATTGAAATAAACGAAAATGAAAATTGGTGCAAAGATGAACATCAAATATTTATGTTGAATACAAAAAATTTGAAACCAAATCGTACTTTAGCTTATATCTGTTACGATTTGAATGAGTTTTCATTGCAGGCCATAAAATACAAAACAATTCATCATCAAGGAGATAAAGCGAATTCAAACAAAGTAAGTGATAAATAAGAAAGAAAATAACATAATTTTATATTAAAAAATAATTGCAATTATATTGCTCCCTACTGTTTATTGATAGAGTATGCCCGTTACTCTAAGCGACTTGCCAGCAACGAGCAGTTTATCCGGCGAAGTAAAATTTTTGAACCGAGGTTTTCTTCATATCCAGTATGTTTTTTAGTTTATCTTCAAACAAAAAAAAAAAAAGTAGTTTGACAGAGTAATGCTTTTATTTTTCTATTTTAGAAATGAATTATTACAGATCCAATTGGAACATATAAGTGATACAAATGCCTGGTTAAAATTGGCAAACTATGAATACGAAAACATTATTCAAAGCGGTCCGTATTTGAAATACTTTAAACAGTATCATGAACTTTTGGATATCTTGTGGTGGCATAATCTACGTGTAACGAACTGGCCGCGATTTTTAAATGCCCTCGAACAGCATACAAAAATTGAGAACACCTACGAAGTTCACATGGGTACATTGGGCGAAGTGCATGTACCTTTATGGACAAATCCCAACGAAATGAAATATTTGGAAATTGAGGTACAAGAATTGAACAAAACATATTCATCTTGAGATCATATCGAATTTCTTATCATTAAAAAGTGTCACAAAAAATCATTCTATTTTTTATACTCGATATCACAGGCTATACTAAGTTTGTGGCGAAGCATGGAACAGATCCTTTTTTTATTATGCCCATCGATTCAGAATCATTTGGTGAATGGACTTAGCTTTACCTGTATGCCTGTCCGTCCGAAGTCGATTCATGTGTATTTGTGTTCATCCTACTTTTAAAACTAAGGACATACGCTATTGAAAATAGGTCGATCGGATCAGTTTTATGAATACTCCTCATATAACGTCCCATTTGAAAAAAGTCTTCATATGGAAAAAGTTGCGATTTTTAATATTTTTTGACTAAAATCGCTAGAAACTACAACATATAAAATAAATGTGTTGGATCGGAGGGGACCATTTTTCGAATCACCTTCTATATAACTGTTCCAATCAAATGTAAGTCTATATCCGGCAAAAGGGTCGTTTTTCACGATAAAAACTGCTCTGTAATAGTAATTTGACTTCAAAACTACTTGCACCAAATTTGGACAGCGTAGGTCCTTTGTAGGTTCTTTGTGACGATAGATTTAGAATTATTTTATTTATTTATTTTATTCCCTTTCCATCTATCTGTCCGTTCGTCCGTCCGTCCGTCCATCTGTTTGTCCTTCCTGCCACCTGTGTACCTGTCTGCCAGCCTACCCTTCCTTTCATTCGTTTGTCAATCCGTCCGTCTGTCTGTCTGTCACTTTTTATGTCTGTTATTGTATAGCGAAATGGTTAATTTTCAATCTACCTAATTTGGATCATGTAGATGTTTTTTCCAATCTACCTGATAAAAATATTCTCGGGAAAATAAGTCCTTATGCGATAGTAATGTGTAATTTTTGACTTTTTGTCACGAAAGTAAACGAAAAGAAAAGAATCGTACGGGACAAAATGATATAGAGCACGTGAGGCCTTATCCGACTATAATGTTTATACTTGTTTTCCGTTACTATAGCTATAGTAGACTAAACTAAACTAAGCTAAATTTTGTTTCTTTACCGTATATCATATTGACGGACAGAAAAGAACAATTAAATCAATTTAAAATCTCATGCATATTAATTTTTAACACGTTAAACAAGGTCCGATTTATATTTTCGAGGATTACAATTTTATTATACTCATCCTCATACTTATAAAAGACCATTTGAATAATTTATTCTGAACTTATTTTAAAGTATTTTGTATATTCTAACATAGAATGATTTTGTAAATGGTACTGCTCCGCAATACATATGGACTTACTTAGAGTCAAGCGATGGCAAAAATCCCGACTTGTATGTATTCGCTTATAACTCACCTTATGCAGAGGTATGAAAATTTCTTATAATTTTTTTTTTTGCGACGAACTTTTTAATTTTCCGTTCCTTGTACAGTTCTTCAACTACAATGACGTAAGATTTTGTCATGATATTTGCGATAATATCGCTTGGCTAAAGGATGCTCGTTCCACATTTAATTTTGCTAATTTTGGTGTTATATTCTGTTGTACGCTCGATTCCTTGAAAGATTCGCCATATTTACAAAAATTACCGCAGAGAGTAACGAATCATCGTATGATGTATCAAAAGGAAAATGTCTCTATACCACCACCATCATCACCATCACCGCCATTAGCAATAGAGAATTTAAAGACGAACTTAAAGTTTAAGGCTTTAGAAAGTTTGAATAAAATTAAAGAATTTTTAAAAAAAAAATAAATAAATAAATAAATAAAAATTTTCTATTCTATTATTCTTTCTATTCGAAGAATAATATTTAATTTGTTTTAATTCTTAAGTCTTCCTGCTTTTTAAATACAATCAATAAATAATAAATACTGAGCAAGTTTTCTTTCGATCTCTTTAAATGACTCTCGCGATTTAGAGCGAATACGAAAAAGATAAAATAAAATAAATCGAAACCAGTAATAACTACGAGTTTGTTATGTGTTAGCTTAGCTTAGACTACATTTAGAGTGTAATGCATTAAAACTGATTCAGTGCATGCGAAGACATTGGCGAACTAAAAACGTGTGCGTCTCTCTAACCGAACGTAAATAAATACAAAAAAGGAATTGTAATAAAATAATTTTAAATTGAAATAAAATGAAATAAAATTAAGATTTTTTAATAATTAAACAATAAATATTAAATATAATAAAAAACAAACTATTGGAATAAATTAACTATTGATTTTATATACACGTTCAAGCAAAAAAGAAACAAAAAACAAATATTAAAGGTAAGAAATAATTTATGACTAATAAAAAACGAATAAAAAAATAAAATTAAAAAACAGTAAAAATGTGATATAAATAAATTATTATTAATACGTGTCAGTATATTATGTATAAAAAATAGAAATAAAAATAAAAAAATAATATATATAAATAAAAAAAAAAAATTTAATATTTCTATTACACTTCCGACAATTATTCCGGCGATTATTCTGAAATGTTTGGCATGCGTTACTTCGACAGCGAGAAAATTGCAAAAGGACTATCCTCAACAACAATAACAAACAAAATATCGAAATTAATTGTTATCCAAATTATTCTTATAAATGTTTTTTTTTTTTTGGTTAACCCCATTAGGAAGTATATGTCGTCTTATGAAATACACCAAACGAACCAAACTTTGTTGTTGTACTGCTGAACATATGAAGTTCTGCAGTCTATTCGTCCGTTGATTTTGCTTTCTATTCTCATATATTCTTGTCTATTTGGCTAAGCATCCATTTTTCTAGTTATCATACTATGTAGGTTTACTGATGATTTCATCTCTCCATAGCATCCTTTTTCCTATCTGCGTCTGCGTGCTTTTATTTATATGTGTGCGGCCCGAATGATTCTGCTACCTACCAATCTGTCTTTCTGTCCGTCGGTCTGCACGTATGGCTGTCCGTCGGTCTGTCCATCTGTTTGTCCGTCTTTCTGTCCGTCTGTCTATCCGCCCACCTGTCCGTATGTATGTCCGTCTGTCTGCCCATCTGTCTGCCCATCTGTCTGCTCATCTCCCTGTCCATCTATCTGTCGATACGTCTGTCTGTCTTTCTGTCCATATGCCAGTCCCTCTGTCCACCCATCCCTCTGTCCACTCGTCCCTCTGTCCACTCGTCCCTCTGTCCACTCGTCCCTCTGTCCGTCCGTCCGTCTTTCTGTCCATATGTCTGCCTGTCCATTTATCTATCTTCTTATCGATTTAACTAAATATCAATAAGTCCGTCCATCTGTCAATGTGTCTATGTATCTAAACACCTACATGCCTATATGTCTATCAATATAAACGCACAACAAGCATCTATCTATTTAAGCATTCACCTTTTTATCTTGTATTTACTTGCTTGTAGTTTCTTGTTTTCTGTTATAACAATAGCTATTAAATAAAATTGCAAGATTTTTTTATGCAAGTTCGAAGTGCATTAATCTTCATGAAATTTATTTAAATCTTAGTTAACAATAACTTACATACATAACAAGTAAGAAATTGAAATATTGAAGCGGATTTTAGATACCTCATGAATATATACAAAGCCAACAAAACGTTTTATTAATTAAGTACCTGTCAATTATCCTATTAAGACAAATTTCGTAAGGAAGTTTTAAATGGAGTTCCTGTTAGTTCGATATCCATTGTAAATTGTAAATTATAGTTTCAAGATTATCGAGCTCAAGTTTGCGGATAAATACGATCCATTGATATAGTTGAAAGTCAAGTTTATAACTTAATAATAAACGAGCGAAAAAAGAAACTACGGGCGTATTTGCTTTCTAATTACTTTATTTAATGTTTTGCTAATTTAATCAAAAATATAAACTTCAGATAAAACAATCGAAAGAAAAAATCGAATGTCTACGGTCATGGCTCTTTTAGGTGAATATAAAATTAAGAAATTTTCAAATATTTACTAACAATTAATGTCAAAGAGCGAGTTATTATTTACATTAGCATAAGCATAACATTGCTTTGAGTATTTTTTACGATCCATTAAACGATAAAGTCTTACATTTATTTCAAGATTTATTTGCAAATCATATCTTTTTATTACTTTACCAAATGAATGGGAGCGTTTGTTTGCATTTAAGAATAAATAAATAATAAAGAATAAAAATTTTATTAATTTGATTAAATTATTTAACAAAAATTTCACTAAAAACCGGAAGAAGTTAAACATTTTATTGTCACTAAGATGTATTAAAGACAAGATATCTGGATAATGAGTTTTAAGCTTTAATATGATTATATACAAAATTGTATTCATCGTATTGTACTTCTTTAAATTATTTGAAATTTATTATTATTTGAGAGTATTTATGTCTGTTTATAAATATGAACAACAAACAATACCTTAAAGCATCTAAATATTTTATTAATTTACTACTCACTCTTATCAATTTGGCCAAGAGAGCCAACAAATTCAGAAAATTTCAACCTTTCACTTTGAGAAGTTTGATAAGGGAGAAGCACATAATCTGACTTTAATAGTAATAATGTTAGTAGCTCTCCTTTTTTTTTTAATTTATAAAATTTTTTTTTTTTTTTTTTTTTTTTATTTTTTTTTTTTTTTTTTTTTATTTGAAAATGTTAACTTGTTTATGGATAGTAAATAGAATTTTAAATAAATAGAAATTGAAACATATCACGTCCTTATTAACTTATGAAAAAAAAAAAAAAAAAAAAATTAATAACTCGGTTAAGGTTTTAAATTTAAAACAATAAATTTCTTAAATGTCATATGAACAGCTTTTTTACTTCGTTGACATTAAAACTAAAATAACAATGAATGAAATCTAACACAAATTTTCTTGCATTCAATAGATATATGAAAATAAATAAGAAGAAGGCTTTGCAACACGCATAATAATACAACTTCTGATGCAAGGATTTTATTATAGGAATTTCATGATTATCGTAATTAAATCATTTTCAGTAGTTACTTCGTTGGAAAAAAAGGGAAACTTTCTCATCGTATTATTTAGAAAAGGCGGATTATCATCATCATCATAGAAAAAAATTGCAATTATAAGGGTCTTTAGAAAGGCTGTGATGGTTTTATATATATATATATATATATATGTAGTACATTCAATATATTATTGAAACCGAAACCTATATAAATTGGGAAAAATAGAATGATGTTTTATTAGCTAGTTGTAGGTAAAAAAGAACGGATAACTGGACTAAAATACGAATTATTAGACAATTAAACCGATCAGCAAGTGAATAGATAGATCAGTGGACGGATAGACAGATAGAAAAAGGCATAGATATACAGATAAAAAGGTGAGAGGATAAATAACCAAAAAAGAGAACGGATCGTTAGACATGTGGACCTGCAGACGAACAAATCTTTAAAAAAAGAAAAAGCGCAGCTAAAGTAGTCGTAAGGATTAATAGTCTTGGTGAGGTACGCACAATCTTATGTTCATCAATTCGTATCATATCCTGATTGTATATATTAAATAGTAATGCAATATCAATGTAATAATCATCGGGAGGGAATTTTTGTTTACATATTTTATTATTTATAGTAAATTTTTTTTTTCCCGAATATTTATCATTTCATATTGAAAATTTCAAAATAACTCTCAACACGTTAGCCAACAGCCCGAAATTTTTATGAAAAAATTCCTTTTTAATTTGTCGTTATTGAAAGCCCTCTCTCTTTACTTTTTAGCACTTAAAGTCGCTTCTTCGTTGATAAGACTTCAACAGGTTCTTCGTTATGTTTAAATTTATTATAATTATTTCTTAAAATATTAATTAATTATTCATTTCTATGTTATAAGCAAAAAACTAAAAAAAAAAAAATTGGCGAAAAGCGACAAAAACTGTGGGACAAGTTTAAAGTAGTAGATATAAAACTAAATTAAAAACTGGAACAAAATAAAATAGATTTCTAAGATACTTTAACTACCGTATCTGCTTTGTTGTAGAAATAAACTGATTTGACAAGTGTTATGTACATCTTTCTACTTAAATTTATATCGATCTCTGAAGGTTGAAAGTATATTCAGTTCATCAAAAAGTTTACAACAGCAAGACTCTTCAATGTCAATATATATGTCTGTCTGTCTGTCTGTCCCTCTCATTGTCTATTCATTCGTCTGTACGGATGGGTTTGATAAGTATTCTCCTGATCGCTTATTACTCATAAATTAAAAACCAAAAAAAAAAAAAAAACTACAAAAATAACCACGCCCATCAAATATTATTCAGTATCGAAATTTAAATTTTTATACAAACATTTGAAACACCCAGAAGGGAGTATCAGAAGAGAGCAATAAATACTGAATTCTAAATAATTGTCCATCTACCGGTTAGTCTGTGAGTCCGTCTATGATCAACAAATTCCCCCGATTACAAAAATGAAAATAAAGTTGATGAAACCAGTTTCAGTGGAAGTTCTTTTATATAGTTTTGTAAGGAAAATTCCAAAGGAAGCCTCTAGGCTTCATGATAAACTGTGAAAAACTATTTTTTCAGAAATAGAAAATATTTTTTCAAAAGGCAACAGGCAAAGAGGAAAATATCCCTGTATATCCTTTGGATGATACTATAGAACAGTACCGATATGAAAAAGTCAGCTACGCCTACCTAATATTACCTAGTGTCGAAATTTACTTTTATTATTTTTTTTTAATTTTCTTTAGGATAAAGGTGATGGGTGTAAAAGATTCAGTCAAAGCCGAATATGATTTTCTTTGCTTGCTTTGAGAGAGATTGCACGCGCTAACTGTTGATAGGTTAAAACTGTAGAATTAACTCGAAACTTGCATTCTTAGTCAAAACTTGCATTAACAGGAACTTTATTTCTCCGCATCTTTTTCACATCCAAACTGTTCAACATTGGGGATTAGTGGGTATGTCCACCTGCCTTTCGAATCGCTTTTGCATTGTTACTACGTGACTTCGTTAACATATTCTGCCGGATAGTTATATTTAATCTTCGAATATTACTTTCTTCGAGTGTTCTTCTTTCTCCTCTTCTGTTGTAGATATATAGCCAGCCCGATTGATAGTATGCCTGCTAAGATTGTTGCAGTTGATGTTGAAACTGCGTGGTAGCCTGACACCATTTTCATTGTACAAAGCCTTCGACCTGCTTTTAACTTACCTTGAGGAGTTTTCTTTTAGACCACTTTCTGTAGCATACATTATTTATTATAAGTCCAGCGGACGCTGTCTATAAGCTTTCCCAGGACTTGTAATGCCCGTTCCTATTTACCACAATTTTACATAAGTTGGTTACCGTTGTTAACGCCTTGTTCACGACTTTCTTTATAGGTCCGTCCTTCTGACTCTATGCCCCTCTGTTTATATGTCTATATGTTTTTCTGTCTATCTGTCTGCCTGCCTGCCTGCAAGTTCGGGTATCACATTGTCTGTCCGTCCGTCCATCCGCCCATTTGTCCGTCCCTCTGTACACTCGTCTGTCCGTCCGTCCGTCCGCCGGTCCATCCGCCGGTCCGTCCATCGGTCCCTTCGTTCGTCCGTCTGTTCGTCCGTCTGCCCCTTCGTTCGCCCGTCCGTCCGTCTGTACCTTCGTTCGTCCGTCCATCCGTCTGTTTCTCCGATAAAATCTCACTCACGATTTCAATACTTTACTTAAAAAATTTCATTTCATCATTCATTATTAATTCGCATCAGTTTAAACGCAACAGGCGGTTAAATCTGTGCATTTTTCCGTCTACAATTAACAAAAAATCGATATACTTTTTTTCCAAGTTAACGAATCCAATGCTTAATGTAACAATGTGATAAAATTTATTTAAAGTTTCACCTAAAAAACCATAACTACTAAACTGAAAGTTGTTTGCTATCGTACGTTAAACGTGGTTACCAACATTGTAAGCTCAAGCCCACGGTGCACCTAAGTAAAGAACTGTTTTCAATGAACTATAGTCAGCTTTCCGCAAGTAGTAGAGCAATCTCCACAAGGAGAGCTCCACACTTCTCGATGTACCAGGATAAATACTCACTGGGTATAGTCCAGAGCCTCCCTCTGGTCAGATGCTCACCATCCAGCTACTTCCACAACCATCGCGATACTCCCTCAGGCAGGAGAGCATTCTCCGACCAGTGTATTTGGCAAGCAATACTTACAAGCAACAATCTTTCTTTGAACAACCTGATCCTCTCAGATTTGGTTGGGTCTTTGGATATGCTATACATCCCGGAAGCTCCTTCTTACCATTTTATCTCTCGGATTATTATGAACTTGGAAAATAATTGACACGGCCCATTACCAACCATGTTTCCATATTCGATACTGCTTCTATGAATTATAACCGCCAAAAAGTAGATATGTGTACAATGCCTTTGCAGCAAAGAATCTAGAGAAGAGACTTTCGTTTTTTATTAGAAAATGAACATTCTTCCGATTATCACCTCCTACAATCCTCGAGAAGCTATCGCCAGGCATCGATAGTTAACCTTAACCCTTGTTAGCCGATAACTGTTACGGATGACCTCACTAAAGCTGCGTCTGAATGGCCAACAAGATCCCAGCCACAGCCCATTACCAGTCACGTCGCCTAGTAGGACCAGGCAGAGGCCAGAGTTCGGAATGTGTACCATTCTCAGTAATTAAACCGGGAACTTCGTTATGGTCATAAAGAGGAAGTTTCAGATCAATATTTCTAATTTCACTTAGCATTATAATGAAAGAAAAAAGAAAGAGAAAAAGTCTGTGCAATACGCAAACAATACCGAGAAATGCCGCAAATGTTCGCTGAAGCAAGCAAAAAGTCTGTTGTCAAAGTAATTTTCTTGACTCGATTGACAGAGCTGCCTAACAAAAATTTGTTGCAATGTTTACACAAACTGACTGGTATTCAAAGTTTGCCTTAAAACGAACACAATTTTCTTATTATGCTCGATTAACTTGCATTCAAGAAATTTTTTGTTAGCCATACTGACGAATATTTGAACACTTATAGTCAATGATTAGTTACAGAGGCGTTAATTAGTACTTTATGTGTAACATTGTGTCTCTCTTACAGCAACCAGAGCTTAATTAAGAAAATAAAAATGAATGAGTTTTTTTTTTTTTTTTGTGCAACAGTTCGTTTGTTGTTTGTTGTTTGTTGTAATTCAAATTAAATTTGTTTAAAATGTTTTTTTTTTTTCCTTTTTGTTTTTCTTGGTTTATTGTATTAGCGACATTTAATTAAATCACGAAAGTTTGCGAAAAGATAAACTTAAGATTTCGTTTAGTGTTAAGTAATCTTTGCTCGTATGTTTAGTAAACACCTTCTTGCTAATGTTGATGTCGCTGTTTTAACACTTATTTAATTAGGTCATGAATACAAATATGAATTTGATTATATTATATATTGTGTGGTCCATTAAGTTAATGCAAAATTCACTACGAAGGCAAATAATAGATAAAAAAAGGTTCAGCTTTTTTAATTCATAACTCATTAATAGCATTAATAATATCAATTATAATTTTTCTATTTCATTTTTTATTAAAATAAAGCTATAAAGTGTAAGAAGCTATCTATGATAAAAAACGATGGTTTGATTATTAATACTTTTTTTTTTCTGGTAATTTTTATTAACCCTCGAGCAGACTATGGTTATAGGTTACAACGATACATAAAATAAGATCCCCTTTAACCATTTAATGTATTTACAATTGCAAATCACACAAATCATACTTTTCAAAACGCCGCACCATTCAAACCCTTCACTATTTCATAGAAATCGTAGACAATGAGGTGAAAACATCACGCATCAGACACAAAAAAAAACTATAACCAAAAATCAGCAAACAACAACAAACTTGTAAGTTATATGTTATGTTATAAACAAAAACTCCGTTCGTTATCAAACCGATCTATACCAACATATTACCAATAACAATAACAATAATGCAAAAACAACAAAAACCAATAGTAAGGAGAAAAAATCGTGATCGGCCAGCTTTGCTGTGTTCATAGAGAATATATGCATTATATTTAAATTTATAGGTGGCAGCAGGTCTAGTAAAGTTACGGAAAAATCATTTACGCTTTCAGGACAGAAAGCATTTATAATAATAATCTGTCAATATATCTAAAAAAAAGAAAAAAATATAATAATAATAATAAAAAAAAAGAAAAAGACAAAAATTTAGGGGAGAGTGGTCATAAGGCATGTACAAGGCAAGGCTTACATTCTTATTTGTCCTCACTGGCAAATAAAAAAATTGTATTAAAGTTGCTGGAAAATCTTTCAAAAAAAACAAAACTTTCATTTATACTTAAGAGAAATTTATTTACTCGTTTAAAGCGATTTTTTTTATATATCATATGAAAGGGTTTAGTTGCTTAAATAAGAAAGGCAAGTTCGTCGTTTAAGTCTTTTGAGGGATCAAATTTTCATTAACAACATTATTCGTTATTTCTGGATTTTTAAAAATAAAAACATTAAATTATATTCAAGCTGGTGTTTCCGGTTATTATCTAATATAATATATATAAATACGTACGTACATACATACATACATACAAAACCTCACCCAATAAGCTCGTGAGATTACTAATTCTTTTCTGCATTTTGCCATTGTTGTAGTTGACTTGTGATTTGAAGCTTTGCCTTTGTATTATATACTGCTGTATACTGCCCTGCACCGCTACATACTGTTTTCTACTGCCATATACTGGAATACACTGCCGTATACTGTCATGCACCGCACCAGTAAACTGCAGCGTACTGTCATGTACTGCTATATACTGCTGTGTACTACCACGCACCGCGGTATACTGCTACATACTATTATATACCGCTATACGCTTATATATACTGCTACGTCCTACACATATGGCATAAGAAAAGTTCTCTTATTTCGTCTAAGCAATTTTAATCAGAGTTCTGAATTATCACGCCTTTGTTATTTTCCGTCAATTTGAACCGAGTTTTTTCGCTGACAAATGTTCATAGAAAATAGTAAATACTCTGCCTTCGAATATCATTAAGATGTTATCTATCTCAGGCGCCTTTATTTCGCGGCCTTCCAGAACGATTTTGTGAATTTTTTTCAAATTTTCTAGAACAACTATCAAATTAGGGCGAAAAGAGCGATCAGTATCATTCGTATCTGTAGGATCTCGTTTAAGGTCACCATCATCATCGAAAAATTGTTATTTTCAACGGAGAACGGTTGCCATAACGTTTTTTCAATTGATTCTCCGTCTGAATAGTATTTTTGTCCCATTAGAAAACAAAGTTTTATCAGCACATGCAATTCAGATTCTTCTATTGTTTTGAAAAATGCAAAAGTACTCTCACTACAACAACAGTAACTTGTAAACAAATAGTTGAAATATTATAAAATTTTAATACATTTCGTTTGAAAGTTGATACTATCGAAAAATCATATGGGTTCGTCGATGACAGTGACATAATGAATGCCCTCCTACAAACTTAGTGAGTGATGTGTTATATATATAAATATATATGTAGATTTATTTGTTTATTTATTTATTTCTTTTCTTGCATTACGCCGATAGAGTGTATTTGAAACGAAATGCGAAACTTAAACACATTTAAGTCTTCCTATGCTCTCAGCGCTAAAGCACAAATACGTTTGTTATACGACATTTTTTTTTATTGCGTCAAGCATTGCAACTGCATTGTTTATGCATACATGAAGCACTATATAAATCGAGCGATTATCAGAAAGAGGTAATTTTCTAAACACCATTTTAATGAAGTTCCAATATTTGACAAAAATACGTTTAGCATCTTCAGTGGAGTTGCATGTGCAATGACTTTTGTAGTTGTACAACTGTTAAGAGGAGCAATTATCTCTACCGATATATACGTTCGCGTCATCAAAATAAGTCAACTGGAATACTTATAGTTTTGTCGCGTTCTATATAAGATTCGGGTAAAGAATTGAACAAGACGCCTAAAGAACATATAAACAACTACTACTTCTATCTTCGGTGGACTGAAATCATATATTTGATACGGTTTCTTTTCGTTTGAATTAACAATAAATAAAAGTAATCTAAGGAACTTCTTTTACTTTTCAAGCACAAGTATTTTTACATCCGTAAGGATAGTGTATATTTTCCTATAACGGGTTTTCCAGATAGCAAGACGATAGAAAGTCTTCTTCTAATGATCAAGACCAAGATAAGCACCGAACTTCTATATCCAGCGGTCAGACAAGAAGCAAATGTGATGGAAACTGCAACACACATACAATGACCTTCATATTTCGGAAAAGTTGACCCACGGCCTTTAAATTTTCCATACATCCCGAAACCTACCTTATCCCAAGGATTTCTAAGTATATGAATACAGTCCAGCTCGCAGTATGCTCTCCACCCTTCTAGTACTATTTGAACGTATCATAAAAGCTAATTATATGGAAACAACATCAGCCTAGCTCTAATAATCTTCCCTTTAAGAAAGGAACAGGTTTCCTTTTAAGTAATGAAACCAGGCACTTGCCAAAAGCAGGTAATACTTAAGATGACCCGTCGCCAAAGGGTAGACCGTTAAACCCTAAACAATCCCTAGCCACTGAATGATAATGTTATGAACAACCCTTCCATCACAGACATTTAAGTGACTAGGAGTGAATCCAACTACAGTCACCTTATCATGAACCACAAAGAAGTGGGAGTAGCGGCAATTTTATACCTTTTGGGAGAAGCATGATTTACACGTTAATGATCAAAAAAGAAGTTGGCGGAGAAAGACATCGTACAACCGCAGCCTGCGGCGTTGCTCGCCTGAGCATTTAGTACAGTTGCGTTCACTCTGATAATTCTGATAATTCTGATTATAGCATGGTTCACCGTATTGCAAATCGAACTCGTGTTTGCCATATTCACAATCACGATCACGGGGTATTAACCGACCAACTCGATGACGATAAAGTAAAAAACACACTTGAAAAATGTTTTCCAATCAACGCGGACGATTTGCGAATCACATAAACCAAAGTTAACGAAAAAGACGGAGATCGAGCCAAATATCTAAGACAAGAACTTCACCTATTTAAGATAATTTGTAAAATATCGAGCGCAATATTAGACATGATGTCAGTCAATCCCAAAGCTGTTGGTTTATCTTTTACAATAAATCAAGCCAGTGTATGATTTTCCAATTTCTCAAACTTCAGTGTTGTAGAACAACGCAAAGACTCGAGTTAGAGGTTCGTGTCAACGCCAAATGTTGAGATTTTTGCTCAATAATTAATTAATTAATGCTCCTATGATCTGTAATCGTTGATGCTTCCAAGTAATTGTTCGAAACAAAAAAAAAAGGTCACCTTGGGAATTTAACTAAAATTTCATTATAAAAAGGAATAAAATGAAATTCAAACAAGTCTTCATTTTATTACTAAAAAACCCACACATTTCGTTTTGTATAATTCAAAGTTAAGTTGCGCAATACGAGTTCAATCGTACACTTAACACTTAACTCTCACTTAGTTGCTGCTGTAAACTTTAATTAACAACAAAAAAAAGTAAAAAAAAAAAAAAATGAAAAAAAAAAAATTACATGAACGCAAATGTTTATATGTCTTTTTTAGCTGACTTCTCTAAGCCATTTTAAATCATAATCCCGCCAAAGAAGTATTTGTGATGTAATCAACAAGAGATCGAATTAAAAATTTTGCAAAAAAAAA
This sequence comes from Glossina brevipalpis, assembly GCA_000671755.1. Lineage (NCBI taxonomy): Eukaryota > Metazoa > Arthropoda > Insecta > Diptera > Glossinidae > Glossina > Glossina brevipalpis. The sequence continues at coordinate 2,172,378 of KK351013.1, forward strand.
AAAAAAAAAAAGAAAAAAAATACATAAGGAAAAAAAATCGGAAAAAAAAATTGGCCTACAGCACCAAAAATACAGACACGCATACACAGTCATGCTTAGCAATACTACTTAAGTGTTGCTTTAAAGGCATAATCAATATACGTACGCAAGGTTCAGTAAAAGAAAAACAAGTTTTCTTCTAAAATCCTCGAATGTATAAAAAATATTTGCATAGATTTCAAAAAAAAAAAAAACCAAAAAAAAAAAACAAAAAAACATTTATTAAGGATTTTGGTTTTTCAAGTTATTTTGCGGGGAAACACAAATAAAATTCAAGTTAAGTCAACAAATAAGAAAGAAAAATAAATTAAAAAAAAAAAAAAAAAAAATACACAAAAATAATAATAATACTGTGTCACTAGACCGAATGTGTTAGGCGAATGAATTGGATTATTATATAAGCAAGCATAAGCTTAAAGAGTGAGTAAGTGAATCGATTGAGTCTGATCCAAAATGGCTAAGTCTGACTTAGAGCTTAGTTGGATAAACACAATGCAATACATTGAGATGTAAAAGTTGAAAATAATTAAAAAATTGTTCGTAAATCTTAGGTCATCTTTAGCTTTTTTTTCTTTCTTTTTTTTTTTTTGTTTTTTTGAAAGCGAAAGTTTAATGCGATGAGTAAGACTTTAATGGGTCTTCCGTTAGATAATATGTTGTTAGCATTAATCATTTTTTTCTTTTTTCATTTTTTTGCAAAAAAAAAAATTTGATTGAATTGCTTGAAAACGGTCAGTTTTGTAAGATTCACACGTAACACGATGATTATAAGATATTTTATGCAATTCAGTTAAAAACAAAAGGAAGCCCAAAGCCAAAGAGAGTTTGTATGTCATTGACTTTAAAACAAAACAAAAAAAAAAAAAAACAAAATAAACACAACTTTTGACACCGCGTTGATGTTAATGAGTTTCGGTTTGTTTTCGTTTTCGTTTCATTTTTTTTTTTTCTTCTTTTTCTTGATTTTTTTTTCTTCTTCATTTCTGTTTGCCTTTCTACTACTACTACTACTACTTCTACGACAATGATGATAACGATGATGACGATGATGACGATGATGATCTTTGATAAAAATGATTGATGATTGAAGTAAAACTTTTAAAAGTGTTTTGCTATTTACGGAACAACACCCACACACAATTAACCATAACAAGCAACAAGCAACAAGCAACAAGAGCAACTATTGTGCTGCAACCTTTTTATAATATTTGTATAGAGTTTTATTGAAAGGTTTTCATGAACTGACGGTATTTTCGCTTTAGTATTAAATCGATAGACATCAATTTTTCAGTTTGTTAGCTACCGTTAGGTTTAACTTTTGTGGTTTTGATTTAAGTAACTGATAATGACATACATACAGCCATACCCCTGTAGGCATTGGCCGGGCATGATTTACTTACTTAGTACTTAGATGTAGTTTTAAAAACAAATCAAACGGCTTTTATTTCGAATTTTTTTTTTTTCTTTTATACAGCTGGTGAGAAATTTTCTGTTTTTCTGGTTAAACAATGTTTACCGAAACGACTTAAGCGACAAACTTGCGTGTCTTTCTTTTTAATTGTTTGTTTTTTTCTTTTTGATTTTTTTTCTGATTTTTTTTCTTTTTGATTTTTTTTTTTAATTGTTAATTTTTTTTTTTTTTTTTTTTTTTTTAAAATTGTTTTTTTTTTTTAATTTTTTTTTTTTTTTTTTTAAAAATTAAAAATATTTAATTTTTTTTCAAAAACTTTTTTTTTTTTTATTAAGTTTGATTTTTTTTTTTTTAAAAATTAAAAATATTTAATTTTTTTTCAAAAACTTTTTTTTTTTTTATTAAGTTTGATTTTTTTTTTTTTAAAAATTAAAAATATTTAATTTTTTTTCAAAAACTTTTTTTTTTTTTATTAAGTTTGATTTTTTTTTTTTTAAAAATTAAAA
>KK351013.1:2174343-2179343 GCA_000671755.1 Glossina brevipalpis
GTGAGAAATTTTCTGTTTTTCTGGTTAAACAATGTTTACCGAAACGACTTAAGCGACAAACTTGCGTGTCTTTCTTTTTAATTGTTTGTTTTTTTTTAATGATTTTTATTTTTTTTCTGATTTTTTTTTAATTGTTAATTTTTTTTTTTTTTGATTTTTTTTAAAATTGTTATTTTTTTTTAAATTTTAATTGATATATTAAAAAAAAAAAAAATATTGAAAAATTTTTCAAAAACTTTTTTTTTTTTTATTAAGTTTGATTTTACTTTTTATACAAATCTATGTCAATAATTTGATGTTAGCGTTAATTCGTGATCAAAACAAAAAACTAAATTAAAAATAACACTTTAACTTGATGCAGAGCTAAGCGGCATATAGAAACAAGTCTATAAATATACGAAAAAAAAAAAAAATTATCAGAAAATTGAAAAATGCAAAGAGAAGACAACAACAACAACAACAACATCAATAGCAACAAAAAAACAACCAAAAACGATCTGTTATAGTTAATAACATATTCGCTTATATATATTCGTTAGACAAAATGCGTAATATGTGGTTAAACTGCTAATGTCTTTTGCGGTTTCAATGCGCTAAGGAATTGCTAACGCAGCATGCATACTGTTTCCTAAGCAAGCATTTTGGGGAGTGTATGTCAAAAGTGCAGCAACGGTGTCAGTGCAAAATATACATAATGGCCAAAGACACTTTTCATTGCTGTTGCTGCTGTTGTGTGTTGTGTGTTGTTGTTGTTGTTACGGTTGTCTTATGAATACTTAAGGCCCCTGTTATTTAAAATTTGATTTTGTATTTGTATTTTGGTTTTCTCTTTCTATAAATTGAAGGACTTTATGGACTTACGCATATAAACAATTTTTCAAAAATAATTTTATAGGTGTGTGCGTGTGTGTTTATGTGTATCTATATGCACTTAACCACACCTTTTTTATTTCCATTTTTTTTTTTTATTTTTTATTTTTTTGTTGGTCTTTAAGATGTGTGTTAACATTTGATAATTAACTGCTACGAATAAGAAAATACACACGCACATAAACACATACATATATATAAATATATACCTAAATATATAGGCCCCCCAACATTGCGTTAAAAGCCTACAAACATTCTTTGCAAACATTTATTCAAATCAAGCTTTACCTACTACTAACACACACACAGTACATGCATGCGTCTGTCTCGCTATTCACATTCACTAAGTGGTGTTAAAATTAATAATAAACTATCGGTGGCGGCAGCAGCACATGGGTCTCGTGTGAAATGCGTATTTATCTTTCCTTTTTTTTTCTATTTTTTTTTTTTTTTTTCTATAAAAAAATATTTTGCAATTGAAAATTTGATTTTATGCAGACGTCTCCATACCTCTTCTCCTAACTTCTTTCCACCATATCTCTCTCTCTCTCTCTCTCTCTCTCTCTCTCTCTCTCTCTCTCTCTTTCTGTCTCTCTTAATGTTTACCTTTTCCATATATAAATGACATGAATGTAATTAAAAACTAGTTCGTTTGGTTAAAAAATATTTCACTTATTTCTGTTATTGTTTAACAAAATTTTCATTTCGTAGATAAATTTATTGGAATTGAAAACTAACCTAAAAACAATACTGACATATACAGAGCTTGTGCGAATGTGCCTGTGTTTTAATTAAGCCTATAACCGTTAAATGAATGTTGCCTATCATGTCAATGATTTTATATTTCCTGCGCTTAATCGATTTACAAAATTACTTTTTAAATAGTTATGCAATTTTTTTCTGTGTTTTATAAAATAAAATAAAATAATATAAAGTACATATATAAATATTACATATATATATATATATATGTATATGAATATATAAACCTACGCGGTTTAGTGTGACTAGATGAGGGTGCGCAGTTGCTTTTGTGTCTGTGGGCTTATCTTACTTTAAGTTAAAATAAGAAAACGAAAGCTTTGCTAGATGAGGAGATGCTTGGTATTCCCTCAACACGGTTGCAAGATTTGGAAAAGTAAAATGTAAAAGATTGTAAATTAAATTTCAATTTTCAATTTCAAGTTTTCTGTATTCATCCAGAAAAAATTTAAAACTTTAAAATTTTAATTTAAATTTTATTCATAAACAATGGCTTTTTATAGAGACATTATCTCTAGGAAATTTCAATAGTATGGTCCAGTTAACGTAACTAATTAACATTTGTTTATAACGCTATTTTATTAGAGGTAAAAAAGGATAAAAAATCTTTATTTGAGTTTCCAGAGTATAATCAAATATCGTAAGAAAATTTGTAAATTTTTCACATTTATTTTATATACTAAAATACTGATGTCTAATGATTTTTATCAAAATAATATTAGAAATTTGCAATTCTTCTTATATATGAAGATTCTTTTCAAATGTGACGTTCTACTGGGAGTGATCATAAAAATGCTTGGATAGAATTTATTTTCAATAATACACATTCTTGAGACCATAAAGACATCATCAGTTGCGATCTTTATATTAAATACAAGAGTACATGGACAGACATTAGATGGCCAAAAACACAGACCAACTTAAGTCGAACTGGCGTGGCTCTTATTCTTCTATCATAAAATACTAAACTAAGTTTTAGTTTTCCTGGGAGCCTTTATATTGGCTGAGATCCAAATAATAGACCTACGCAGTCCAAATTTAAATTCATTTGATTTCTATGTCAAGTTTTTATGGCGAATCAATTTTCATTATGAAATATCAAAGATCGGACATTTTTATTATAAAAAGGCTTACTTTTCAGGAGAATCCTTATATGTGGTGGGGTTCAAAAAAATAAACCTATGTAATCCAAATCTAGTAGAATAAAGTTTTATGTTAAATGATTATTAGTGACTTGTTTGTATCATAAAATCATAAAATATTAAAAATTAGACGTTTTTATCAAAGCAAAGCTTACTTTTCATAAGAACGGCTATATTGGAAGTTATTCAAAAAATGTTTCCATTCTCTCCAAATTTTTCACACTTTTATTTTATATACCAAAATATAAGTTTCTTTTATATATTTGATGTTGAAAAATATTAGAAATTGCAAATTTTTCTCATATAAAAACTCTTTTCAAAAGCCGCACTATATATAGAGAGAGGTTTGAAAAAAACGGTCAGAACCAAGCCATTTTTAATAGCTTTCGTCCTTGGTCCAAAACACATCGGTGTAATAAATACCGTCAAAATATCTCAAAAATTTCTACTCTTAAGTTGAATATAAAATTACATGGACAGACAGACGGACATACGGGCAGATGAACAGAAAAGTTTTAGTCAATTCAGAAAATGATTCTAAACCGATCGTTATAATAAAAGGAGAGTTCGCCTTAAGTCCTTCCAGGTGTTTCATACATCCACATCTAGTTAATGTACAAAGTACTGTAGGTGGTTTAGGGTACAATTAATGGCAGAGACTATTTCAGAAATTTTATTCGATACCTCCACTGCTGTTTTCTTTTTTTTTTTTTAATGAACAATCATTCAGGGAATGCGTAAACATTACAATGATCAGCAAGGAACAAGTGAAGAAAGAGGGATAGGGCCGCAGCCTAAAAGATGTGGCTTTGTTTGCTAAGTGTTATGTCTTTGCCGATTGAGCTTTCACCAGAAAATTACATGGACATACAGATGGTGATACATAGGGATACGCATATAAAGAAATCGTCCGAAAGACACACGGACATACAGACAAACGGATAGAGAAGATTAAATCGGAATCATTTTCTGAATCAATCAGTAAAATAAAAAGCGGGTCTGTTTTTAGGTGAATACTGCTTAGGCCTATATTCTGAGTGATCTGTAATTTGCCAATAAGGCAACTTGCTCCTCAAGATAGAGTTGACCTAATGAAGCATTTGAAAATCAAATTTTCATATTTAAAGTCAAACAATAATCGCTTGTTCAAGAATGACTGTAAACTATGGAGTAATTTAGTGGGTTTTATGCTTGATACGTAAATTTTTAGTTTTCAAAAATATAGTTTTTTTTTTTTATCAAGTATCACATCAAGTATTACTTACTTAACTTGCTCAAGAAGTTTGAAGGAGATTGTGTTGTTGCTAACTCTGAAACTTGTGTTTCGAATCTGTCGTTTTAATGACTTGTTAAAGAGCAAGATTATATCCTGCATTTTCTTATTATTAATTTTAATTTACCTCCTATGATAGATAGCATCTCTTGAAGATTTTTCTAATTTTTTCAATCTTTTTGAATAGTGAGCTTGTTGTTGTTTTGATTGATTAATTTTAATGTAGTGTCATCATAAACGTTTTAGATGTTTAGAAGTCAGATGTTTATTCTGCATATAGCAGAGGAAATAGCACCGATTTTTGTAATAAGACGGCTAGAATGGCTTTTGGAGACAACAAAACTAAAATGATTAGTTGAGACTAAAAGTGTTCTACGTCAAGGAAATCGTCTAATCGTCTATTAGTGTACGTAGGCATGTTGATGAAACTAAAGTAATCAAGGCTTCATTAGTTTATGAACTAGACCGTTATCCTACACTTTATCGAAAATCCTTTCATTGTGTAGAAATGTAAGATCTGTAGATTTTTTGTGCTGTTGTTGTTATTTGCCATTATTTTGTTTTCAATTCTGACGGACTGATTTAATGCGTTGTATTATGTTTCCTTTTAAACTCGAACATTATCACTTTGAAATAAAATTATTATCAAAGATGTTTCGTTTCATTTCGTTTAGTCTAAAGTAAATAAATTTCTCAAATATTTTACTAAGATTACTAAGGAGATTTATTGGAGGAAGACTTATTTACAGTTACTTAGGGTTAGCTATACCTTGATTTGTTCGATTTATTTTTGAAGGCAATAAGAACATATTATAACTTAGAGGAACCGTGGCAAAGATAAAAAAAAAACATTATTTTACGTATAAAGCTGCTTGAGATGACCGCATAATGTGGAGTTTTTTAAAAAATTGATCTTCTTCGTCAAATCCAAACAAATAAAACTTTATTGTTAC
>KK351013.1:2184343-2265365 GCA_000671755.1 Glossina brevipalpis
AAAACAATGTTTTATCTCTCATTAATTCTATTCATTTGCTATACCAACTAATGTGTGCTTTAATAATATGAAAATTTGTTTTTGTTTTTTTGTTTTTTTTTTTTTTAAATTATATATCTTTTGTATATCCGCCGTTAATGTTTAAACTATTGCTTGCCTTATATGGCCAAGTTTTCAGTTTCATTTTATTGGCTCATTGAACTTGACTTGATTGACATTAGTTTCGTAAGTTGGAATGTGTGTGTTTGTGTTGTATGTATACCTAACTTTACACATTAGACTATAAGTAGACCATTTCTTAACAAAAAAAAAAAAACTAACGTAACGTTTAACATTTGCGTTAAGGAGTGGAAGCTGCGGCTACTGCTGATCTTATTAAACTTTAGTTAAGCCACCAGTTGATAGTTGTCTTTTTTTTTTTGCTAAAACTATATATAAACGAATAATTGTCATTTGCTTTACATTATAGACATTATTTTCATTTAATTATGAGCGTACAAATCAATAAGGAAAACAAATGCTTATGTATAAATGTATATAGATTTTATCCATGACATTGTTAGACATACACATTAAAAAGATAGTGGCTTTCAATGAAATTCTCTGCTGGTTTTGTATAAACAAAAGAGAGAAAAAAAAAAAGAAAACGCATTTGTTTGTATGTGCATGTGCGTGTGTGTGTGTTCAGATATTTTTGAGTTGATTAGTTATTTTACGAGTTAAAAACCAAAAAAATTCGATGATATATTTTCTTAAATGAATATTTATAAAATAAAAGACTTAAGCAACGAACTTCTTTTCAACTTCAACGTTCAAACGAGCTTTTTTTTTTTTATATATTTGTGCAGAAATGATTATTATATAAAAATATAAATGTATTAATAATATATAAATGCGGAAAAAAAATTGTTAAAAACAAAAAGTCGAAAACGAAAAACTTAAGTAAAAAATTTGCTGAAATTAATAAATAAAATTTTTTTTTTTTTTGCAAATATATATAAATAAATATGAAATAAATTGAAAGATATAAACTTTTATTTCCTTATTACAGCATGTCACCCTCACCACTAACGTTCTTAACTTTCGCCGTATTAGCAGTGACGAATATTGTGTCATTTACTGACGCTGGTTTTGGCACTGGTTACACTTATCAAAAGCCAGCATCCTCAAGTTCTGGTGGTCATCACTTTTCAACTTTACCTACTGTGCGACCTTTGCCACCGGTACCTGATTTACCAGCTTTGGTGAGTTTTATTATTCAAATGAGAGATATGGTGGCGATATTAATGGTGACCGGTTTGGAAATTCAGTTTCGCTTGAAACTTCTTCCAATTTATAGTATCGACTTCAATCTTTGTTACATGATATCAACGTAAGAAAATTTATTAAAGCACAAAACTTTAATAAAAAGTTTTTAAACCGAAGTCCACAATTTAAAATTCACTATTGAAACCGCCACTATTGATTACCTTTCATTGCTACACCAATTTTATGGATGATTTTTGTAAAGAAACTTTTTTCTTTTAAGCCTACACCGGGTCCCACCTCAAAAATAATAACACAAAGTTTATTACAATTGCATCCACCATCCCCGGCGAAACTAGTAAGTACGCAGTATTTGCCTCCGCGACCGAGTTTCCCACGAGTAGAATCAAATTATCAAGCACCAAGTTTGTTGCCGCCATCAATATTCCCTACATTGCATTCATTAGGGCCTTCTGCTCCAACAGCGCCTTCTGCTCCAACAGCTCCATCTGCAACATATTCAGGTCCAGCTAATAGAGCTCCACAAACTTTCACCCCAACTGCACCCACTAATTTCGCTCATCAGCCACCATCACCTGCTACGGCTCCGCCATTGCGTATACCTTTTGGCAAAACCGCTGTTATTAGTTTTCCTCAATTACCGTCAGGTGGCAGTGGCGTTAGCGGTATTGGAGATATGGATATCTATGAAGTGAATGGTCGTCATTTAAAACAATACGCTGTCGTGGAAATTATTGATAACGATATTGAACAAAATTCTTTTCTACCCATTTCTAATACACCGTTCTTTGATGGCTATCGAGCTCGTCAACTTGATTCGCTGCATAACTCATTTGGGCGCCAACAGCCACTACAACAACGTTCTTCTATATCCGTCTCTAATCCGGGTGATGCAGTTGCCTTAGGTTCAGGCGGCTTGGGCTTTATACGTTTAGCAAACGGTAATGTTTATTTAGGATCGGGTTCGCTGGGCTATATAAGCAGTCAACAGCATTCACAGAGTTTAACAGATGCTCGCACACGTTCCGGAGCTTCGCAACCAGATCCTTTGCATTTCGGTCATGGTCCTTTAGGCGGTGCTCCCATAACTATACGGATTAAATGAGACTTTTTCCTATAGTTTGTGTGAAATAATTGTTTACTTTTATGTATATTTGATTTTTTTGTGAAATACATTACAAATGAAAAATAAAAGCATTTTTAGTTTTATTTTTCAATTTATTTCTGTGCGTGTGTGTGTGTGTACGTGTAAGTGATGCATAAAATGAAGGTAACATAAACGAAGAAGAGAATTTTTTGCCTTAATTGCATCAAATATAGAAGAGAAGAAGAGAAGAAAAGAATTTTTTCCTTTAATTGCATCAAAGACTAGACTTTGAACGGTTTATAACACATACGTCAATCAACCTCAAACTCTGGATACTTTGGAAAAGAATTTATGGCCGAGTCGAGCAGTATGAGCAGACAAGTTATCGAAAATGACCTTAAAAGGATCCAGTCCTGTCAGATGTCCCTTGAAGAACATTTGAATGATGTTGTATTGTACAAATAAGGGGAAGATCCAAAGAATATATTGAAAAGAAAAATTGATCTAAATGTCAATCAAAAGTGTGTTTTATTTATGAATAAAAAGCATAAGACATAAAAGATATTTTTATGTTAGCAGGAACTTTCGTGAGGAGCTTCAATTAAGACGTACTTATGTGTATTCTGGTTCGAATTTTCAGATACTTACTTACTATTATATGATATTAAAGCAGTTCAATTAATGTTAAATCATTTTTATTCAGGAAACTCATGTGATTCTCGTCTCAGCTATTGATGAATATATTGTCAATGACTTGCGACAATTGCAATCTTAATTATAGAGTTAATGGCTTTTTAAACTGCAATATTCATTAAGAGAAAGTGACGGAATACCACTACGTATTATTTACATTATTGGCATTTACTTGTGACAACGTTTATGAGTTTGTTAGTAGAATATAAACTCTTGGCAGTGACAGGAAACTATATCCGTATTTGAAACATAACTTCGCTATCTTTATGTGAAACATTAAAAGACAAGGGAGTTAGTCCAGCAAGACCGACTATTAAGTACCTTTCATCACTTATACTTTCGTAATAATATGCTATAAAGTGTGCCGTGCTTGCGTCTAAAGGTAAGCTTTTCAAGGGATCCCTTATAGGCAAACGCATAATAATTTTTCTGTCAAAGTTCTTCTTATTCTTTTAGTTTTTCTTTCATAAAACATTAAAAACAGCAATTTGTTATCATATAAAAACTCAATTTTCATGAGAACACTTCTATGTAACGTGGTCTAAAATATAGATCCATGCGGTCCAAATTTGGTACAATTCATTTTTATGTCAAATGACTGTTTGGACATCATTTGCATCATAAAATATTAAAAATTTAATTTTTTTTCTCCTATACGGGACTGAGTCCAAAAAATTGATCTGCGTGGTCCAAATCTAGCACAGTTAATTTTTAAATCAAATTATTCATATACGTCATAAAATATTAAAAATTTGATCTTTTTACTGAATAAAGAATTATATAATTTTCATAAAAACGGTTATATGGGAAATAATTGAAATAATGGTTCCATTCCGTCTAGATTTTTCATATTTACTTCACATGCTGGAGTGCTGGTATCCACTGATTCTTGTCGAAATATATTAAAAATTGCAATTTTTCTTATATAAAGACTCTTTTCAAATGTGACGTTATGCTGAAAGTGATCGTAAAAATGGTTGGATGAAATTTATTTTCAATAGTATACGTTCATGTGAACAAAAGCGCATTGTCAGTATAACAAATTTCTCAAAAGTTGCGACTTTTATATTAGACACAAACTATGCGTATAGACATTAGATGGAACGAAAGACACCCTAAGTTAAATCGATCCAAGAAATTATTCTATATTCATCGATATAATAAGAGGTAGATTTAATTTAAGCGATTCTGGATGTTACATACTTTCGCATGAACTTAATATATTAGATTGGGCAAAAAGGTAATCCATCCAATCTTATAAGAACTTCAGGGCTTTATTTAACATTTCGAATTGGAAAATAATGGATTACCTTTTCCCCAAACTAATACTTTATACCACAAGTAATGCAAGAAAATTGGTAATCGATCAACGTCTGACTATACATATTAGGTTGGGGAAAAGGTAATCCATCCAATCTTATAAGAACTTCAGGACTTTATTTAACATTTCGAATTGGAAAATAATGGATTATATTAGGTTGGGGAAAAGGTAATCCATCCAATCTTATAAGAACTTCAGGACTTTATTTAACATTTCGAATTGGAAAATAATGGATTACCTTTTCCCCAAACTAATATTTTTTGTATTTTTTAAATAATCTTATATATAATTTCATATTAAATATAATTTATATTCCCAACTAGAGTAATGCGCAAAATTATTGATGCCATCCTAACATGAAATATGCATTTGAAGTGTATGAGGAAAGAGTATAAGCTCACTTTGCTTATTCTTATGAATTATATCAGGTGGTATCTTGTCCTTGTTTTTTTAAAGTTAAACAACAGCTTTTAAATCTTCGGTTTGTGTCTAAGCTGGTATTGACTGCCGTGTCAAATTACAAAAACACTTTTTTTGGTAAGAAATAATTTACCCGCATAAAGTATTATTATTATTACATTTTGTATGATATTTGGCAACCAAAACAAGATAAAGTTATAGCTCTTAATCACTACAATTGCCTACGTAATGCTTTGAAATTGTTTACAAATTTATATTCTACTGTGCCGAAATTTTATCTTTTATAATTGTTATTACGATAGGGATATTGAATAGAAACCAAAATTTGTAAAGAAATGTATGTTTACATATGCTTCATCTTGCTCTTATCTTTGCTGTTATCTTTGTTTTAGGTAACTTTTCGCTCAGAAGGTATTGCTACTGTTCTTATCTTTGTTTTAGTTAAAATTGCTGTCATAATAAGAAAAATGAAATCCAAGATAGATTTAAAAAAAGCGCTTCAACTTTCAATTTTGCTTCATTCAACTTATTTCATTTATGCTTGGTTTGTGTCCAAAATCACTTAAGTTTTTATCTTAAACTTTTATTGGAATAATTGTTCCATTCCCTCATTCGATTTTCTCCTTTGTTTGTGTCTTAAGTCCGCTTGGTTTGTGTCCAAAATCCCTCTGGCTAACATATTAAAAAAAAAATCAAATTTCATATGGGTAAGTTAGATAAGGAATTAAAGGAATCGCCTTATTCAGTCTCCTAAAACTTGTTTAGTGTCAACCTAAGAGAAAACTGTTTCAATTCCATAATATGAATATCCATATAAAAGAGCATTATACAAACGGATTCTCTGAGCAGTCGGGCTAAATACAATAACAAATTTTATAAATTTATTGCAAGAAAAAAAAAAGAGGTGTGTCTTGATGGGTAATGTTTGTTTTGTAGTATTTATGTTAGAATAAGCTGCTGCTGACAATATTAGTTTAGAACAAAAATGCAGTTGAAAAATTTGAGAAGGTTTTCTATACAATTCAATTACGTTTCTTCTCATTTCTTTTTCAAATTCGTTGTTTACTTAAAAAATTGCTTATCAATATAAGATATTGTATTTGTCAGTGAGGAAAAAAGAATTCTTGATATGTTTTTTTAATTCTAATCAATTTATTGTTTATACATTCTTCATTATGGTTGCCTAATTACGATACAGTATAAAAATAGTTGAAAAGCAAGGAGCTAATGAAATGATATATATTTAAAACAAAAAGTTATACGAGACTTAGAATAAATTGGAAAACTCAATGCTTGAAACACAGTTTTTGTTCGCATGCATGCCAATGGTTCTGTTAGTATCAATTTCAACTTTGGTTTTAGACATTCAAGTCGAATTTCATATATGGAGCGTAAGAATCTTTTGAAAACATTGATATTTCGTTAATCTTGCTGCTGGTAATTAGATAACATCCATTATCAAATTGTATTTATGGATATGCGTTAAGTTTTGCTTCTCTATGTTAATTTTTCAATCTTTCCTAGTTAACAGCACAGATCATAGATCGTTAGAAAGACTTCGCAAATACTGTCACTTCAGAAATAAACCAAAAATAACCATTCACTTCTTATGTACTTTTTTAAATTTTTTCGTTCGTATATTACATAATTTATTTAGACCAAAGAATTGAATTATTAATCGTGAAATCATTGAGAAGAAGATCGAATTTTAGACTTTCGTCAGTTCATACTATAGTTTTGAAATAATAAGACTATGAATTAATGAGAACATTTCCAGCGTTGGAGTTTAAAGTAACTTCCAAGAAATTACATGATAAGCAATATAAAGGAAAGTAGACTTTCCTATAATTTTAATGCTAATGCTAGAGAAACTCATTTATTTGATGATATTTCATTTCAGCACATGTGTAAAGATTTGTTTCTTTATTATTTCCTTTACTTTGAAACACATACATCTTCTCAAATGGGAAATTTAAACTGCCGCCGGTAATTAAAATATTCTTATATTTGCAAAGTTTTACAAATATTTTTAACACAAACTTTAAAACATTTCGTTTCTTTTTTCTTATTATTATTTTAATTGAATTTACTTTTCACATTATATGGATATGGTCAGGCTTGCAAAGGCCTTTTATTTCTTTATTTTATTGAGTGTACCTTATATAAATTCAGTATAATCATACTTAAGTAAATAACTTTACGTATATATAAATATTTATATATTTCTCTTTTTCATCAACCAACATATAAAGGCGTTCACCTTGTGTCAACTCAAAGGCAGTTATCATTTGATTTGTTTATTTTTATGTTTGTTTTTTTTTTTGTTTAATTTTATTTCTTTAAATTCATTTCTCTGCTGACAAAACTCTGCTAGCGCAAGCACCAAATTTTTGACGATAAATTTTTACCTTAATATCTACAGCCGATGCCAACTGTCTCTCAATCTAAATGAAACGTTTCAAATTCCATTGCGTTTCTTAATGCTCAATTTTTTTCGCTCTCGCCCCTTGAAGAGGAAGTTATATTACATACACTCTCTCTTGAAATGTACACAAATCCAAACGAACAAATTAGCTCTTGCTGTACTCTTCTGACTACTGCCAGTAACGCAGCATAATGGTGGCGAGTGAGAAAATAATACAAGATATATATCATTTGATTTCAATTGTAAATAAAAATAAAGAGAACAAAAAAAAGTACAACTGTTAAATTTTCTTTTGCACTCATACCAATGGCATACATGTACAGGAATTACTATATGTTATCATTACTGTTATTATTATTTTTCTTCTTCACTTGGAGGTACTACAGTTGTTGTTTTTGTTTGTTGGTAAGTTTCAAGGAATTGTCATTGCTGGGCAGCAGTAAAGGTGCGAAAGAGATAGTGAATGTAAAAATAATTGCATTAAATTTGAATTTTTAATAACAAAAACAGTTTTTTTCGTTTGTTTTTATTTTTCTTTATTTATAGATGTGCACCAGTTGTTCTTCTGCACAAAATCTATGATTTACAAAAATAAAAGGAATCTCTTTTTTCTTGTTAACAGGAACTCACAAGAGATATTTGCCAAACCCATTATTGTAATATATAAATATATATATATATATATATATATATATGTATATATATATATGTATATTTTTCTAACGTAAAAATTATTCTTTCTCCTTTTTGCCTTTACTCGACTTGCAATTTTGTGAAATTCTGTAGCCCAACACCCCAAGAACTTATTCAATTGCATTCGTTGTATAGTTTTGCGAAAGGTATAACTACTTAAGAAAAATTTGCCAGCTGTTTTCATATTGTGTTTTCATTTCTAAACAAGAAACTGTTAGTTAAAAAAAAGGAACAATAATGACTATAAATACCTACGTATCCCTATAATTATTAATGTCTGGCAGGCTATTTTTATACTTTTTATAATCCACTTACATTTTTGTATATACTATGCACATATGTGTATGCAAGTTGTTTTTCGGTATTTTCTATTCATAATGTACGCCATTATTATCGAATATTTATGAAAATATTACTGAGTAAATGTATTTTTACAAAAGGGTTCATTCATTCGAATGGTAAATTTTATGCTTGAATTATTTAAGTACATGATTAGTGCTAGCGTTGAATGCAATTGTGCAATGATATATGTACATACAGATTTGCTATTATTAGGACAATTAGGGTGGAAACTAATGCTTCTTTAAGTATGGAAGCAATAACTTTTGATAAGGACCAATAATATTGTAGATTGCGGAATTCGGAAAGAATTAAATAAATAAAATAATATATTATTAAAATTGAATTCCTTTTAAAGGATTCTTTTAAATTTGCTAAATTTTCTGAATTTATTCTAAAAGTAGTACATTCTGCTAATGTTTAATATAATTTTGTTTTCTTTAAAAGCTTTCTTTTCCTTTTTTTATTTACATTATTTACTTTTCATTTCATTTATAATTACTTAAGTACTTACGGATTCAAATTTTTTTTTTATATATATATATTCTATGTTTATGTCCCTAACCACAACTGAATTGCTAAAAGTTGCCAGTAGCAAGTTAGCATACATTTGTTCAAACACCGTTAAAGCAGAGTTTTTCAATAAATACCAACAAAGAGACATATGGTCTAAGTTACCGGGTGCGTTTAAAATCATACGTCGCAGATTTATTTGCATATATATGAAGATCATAATCATCATAATGTTTGGGTATAGAAATTGCATTTGAAGAACTTTTGAAGTCTTTAGATGTTCGCTATAAATTGAAATCTTAGATATGTATTTTTGTTATATGTGTCTTTGTAGACATACTTAAAATGTGCACGATTTAATACTACAATTCTTGGCATTAAAGTACTAATTAATAGCTTATGACGTATATACATATATCTGTATAATAAAATATTAATTTAAATCTATAAAATTTATACCAACAATTAGCCGTCGGTAAAACACTTATTGAATATGCATTGAACATAATTGTTTGCTTATTACACTCACTCTTATCTGAAGCAGTTCAAAAAAATTAGCTAAATACTTATATACATATTTTGGAAAGGAAAGAATAATAGCAAACATAGAAAATGAAACTTTTCTATCGTCTAATAAAACCATACCGCTGATCGTAGACCAAGTTGTGTCTACATTCTCAAGCACCAAATAAAATAATTATTTGAAAATGTTTCACTTTTTTTAAATTCTTGGTATACATACATGCATATGTATATGTATATGTACATATATGTATATTTACATATATGTATATATATATATGCATATATATATATATATATATATGTGTGTGTGTGTGTATATGTACGGTAGATATGTATATGTGTATATAGGCACATGTATATATATGTAGAAATGGACTTAGGGTTCTGGAAAATCGTTTAAAACTAACGGTAAAACTATCTTAAGTAATGTTTATCTGTTAGATACTTAAACAATGATTCGGATGTACACCAAAGCTAAGGATAAAAAAAATAAATGATTGGGGATGGACTCTATAACAATACCGATTTAAACTCATCTGAAACTAAAGTTATAATTATAATACCAATCAAATATGATACAAATTCTCTATGAATTTTCTACCGCTTGGCTTATTGGTTCGCAGTGAGTTCGGGTTTGTTAAGATTGTTCGATTATGATTCAATGATTCAAAATCCACTTTAGACTAACTACTGAAGTTCATGAAAACTTCGCGGTTATTCGAATAAGTAATTTTTTTAAAGAAACCTAATCTCCCATCATTCTCCAATTTACCCAATTGAAGTCCAATTTAGATTAACTAAGTAACTTGTAGCCCGTCTTATATTATATGGTGCTAATGTATATGTTAACCTCAACTAAGTCTCTTCAAAGCCATAGGAAAAAAACGAGTGAGTCATGTCTATAAGAAACATTAAGATGAAAAGATAACAAAGCCTTTATTAAAACTTTCGAATTCATTTTTGCCAGCTTATTTAAATAGCAGTTTTTTAAATCGTATATTGACACAAAATACTTTTGTGTGGCCAACGTGTCCAAGACCAGAAATATTTATCGAGAACAATGCTATTCTTCATTGGTAGTATAAATATAAGTAATTCTTTGCCAGCCAGCGTAAGGACCATCGTTTACTCTTACAGTTTGGCAATAAAAGTGAAAGCTCTTTATAGCTCTATATAAACCTTAATTGCAAAATTACTTAAAATTTTACTACTTACTACTACTTATTATCTTTAATATGTGTAGCGAAAGGAATATCGGTATTCTTACTAATAATAATTATTTAATAAGTAATAATTTTTTTCAAGTTTCTCTATTAGAAATTAATTTCTAGAAACAAAAAATAGTTTTAATCAGTAAATAATTGTGCTTGTAAGCATCCAAGGAGAAGTAGAGTTAGTTACTATTTGAAAGAGAAGCCTATCGATTCCATGAGGCACACATCTACTTCCTTTAATTTTTTTCTTCTTTTGGCTTAAATTTCAATTACTTTAAAGCAACAATAATTTAAATAATTTATTTAAAATGTTTTAGGTTTCAATTTTTGTTTAAATTTTATATTAAAATATAATTTTAAATTATTATTATATTCTATTATTATATAAACTATATTAAATTATTATTATTATATTGAAAATATTATTATTATAATATTAAAAATTTTGTTTTAATAATTCTCTTTATATAATTATTAAAATTATTTTTCATTTAAAATTTTTTGCAAAAAAAAACATTTTTATTTTAATTTTTTTCTGATAATTAGAAATTTTAAAGCTTATTATCGAACTGATTGAAAGTCACTGGAAAAATGCATTCACGTTAACGGACAAGTGATAAGCGGGTACTATTCTATTCAAATTTGATACACACATAAATAGGACGGCAGATGATGTCGATTTCTTTTTCGAGAATCGCCACAGGCTACCAAACGTTATATGTATGTATTAAAAAATAAAAAAATAAAAATTCAGAAAGATTTGATTAGATATCGATTTAAGAGAATATAATTTTTTTTTTATTAAAAATGCTGTCCGTCGGTCTAATTCATCATATCACAATACAGTTTATTTGCTCTGGACCTGGTCGGAAAAATTTTTACACTTTTTAAAAGTCCTATGAAGTACTTGCACCGAGCTCCAGATCAATAACTTTTTTTTCTTTATTGCGGTAATTTTTGTAGATTAATTAAATAATTATTTATTCGGTTGGTTTGGCCAAAGATTGGTACTAATGCTTGCTATAGATAGTAGATTAGACTTTCTTCTTGCTATGTAGATCACTTCCAAAGCAGACGGGCAGAACTAATAGAATTCAGAATCTTTCGTTTATCAAAAAAAAAAACAATCTAATCTTATAATTTGAAGAAGAAATCCGTTAGATTTCAATTATAAAAGGTATCTCAGCGAACTTCACACGATTATAAGATTTACCTCTCAAGGAGAAGATGACCTACAAGTCGGCTCTCTGCAATAATTTTCCAAGATTTTCTTATGCTTACCAGCCCTACTTTACTTTTCGTTTAATAAATAACCGAACAGATAGAAAAATGTTAAACTTTCAAAAATTTTAGTATAAATTAACAGAAAAAGTGTTCGAAATAAGAAACCAGAAAAAAATATGCAAAGTTCGGAAAGTATGTCATAAACAAATTGTAAATCAATAGCATGTACACGAAGGCATATAAAATGCGCATTCATTCATAAGCTTAAAAGCATATTCACGTATTTACAAATCTAATAAAAATAAAGGCAAGTTTAGTTTTTAAACTATAAAATAACCACAATCGAGTTTGTAGGAATCTTTTTGGAGAAAACCTATTATTGATAATCAAATGTACTAAGATTTCGTTTTTAAAAAGCAAACTTTTTATACCTTAAACGCATTAATTTATGACTTTGACTTACGAAATAAAAATATCTTTTTTTATTAATAACATTTGATCAAAGTTGGCAATAAATATAAAGATTTTTTGCCTCTCTCATCTTTAAATTCAATTTCAATACAGTATTTGCTATAAGTCATAAATTCATATTTATAGATGTAGAAGATTGACTTTTCAATTTCCTTTTAGAGTTTTTAAATAGAGGACAATTTTTTAAGTGGATCGGAACCAGTTTTATCGATTTGTGGAATTTAATTTAATGTAAAAGTGCATTACATTTTGTTTCTGTCTTAATTTGTGCCAGCTAATACTAGGGAGAGTTTCGAAGTCAGAATTATGGATGGCCCTAATGGTCCCAAATTAATTGTTTCACATAGGTCAAGTGAAGAGAATATGTGATAAGCGATTTTCAATGCACCTTATTTATATGTATATATACATGTATATATCGCTCATCACATATGTTTTATGTAGGTGCGTATATATGTATATTTATGTTTGTATATAAATATAAAAAAAATTATAATTGAAAAAACTGTCAATTGTAAATTTTTAATATTCCGTAAAAAGCTTACCACCAAACTTATATACTTGATCGTAATATCTTTTTTTTTTTAAACGTAAGCTCCGCTAATGTGTTATGAAAAAACTAATAACACGTCTTAAGAGAATAAATTTCTTTTATTTCCTTTTTAGAATGTCAGAAATTAACGGAAAATAAAAATTAAATTCTTTCTTATATAACGTGAAATGAGACAAAAAAAAGAAAATAAAGAAAATTTTTAATTAAAAAAATTTTGTCTCCTATAAACGAGTGAACAGCCGGCAGCAGTATATAAAAATAGAAAGAGATAAAATATGCGAAGGAATAAAAGATTTTCTCTATTTTTTTTTTTTTTTTATTTTTTTCTCAATCACAATTTAATATTTTGAAATCATTTCCCACAATTGTCATTGTATTGCCGCCAGAGAGAACATACGAATGTATATGTATGGATTTGTAAGGAAGAAATATATATAGAAATGAAACATAAAAAAAATCAAATATTATAGCTCCCTCCTACCAAATGCACAAGAACAACAAAACAAATCCGAACACATACATTGAAACTTACAAACTTATTCGCAGTAGAGTAGAGTACCAAAAGTGCAAATTACTAAAGTCTACAAATATTTTTTGTCTGAATTTTATCATTATATAAATTGAGAACCGAAGAGAGTGTAATTGCATATATTATAATGAGAGAGAGAGAGGAACAAGAAAAGTAGGGAGGGAGAGAAAGAAAGAGCGAGAGAGAGAATTGTGTTCGAAAGGAGTAAGAGAATATAAAAGTATACACATTGCATGTTTGTTTGTCATATGCAAGCATATAATACAATTGTATATATAAATATATGTAGATATATATAAATATACGTAGATATAAATGTGTTTAAAACGTATATACATATACGAATGCGAATGATGAATTCGAAATGAAATGTAACTATTGTACGGTTTCGTATCGTTCTGTGTTTGTTATTGGTGCAGCCCACCTGCAATGGCCGAAGTGTTGAGTATGCGTGTGTTTGTAGCCATTAGGCAATGGTGTGGCTGTATGCAAAGACATTAAACGAATGAAATGGCTGTATATTTTGTCTTATATAGGAAAATCTATTCGTTCTGTCTTTTGCAATGTGAGTAACTGGCAAAGAGGAAAGCCGCCAATTGAAACGAAATGAAATTTTGAAATAACATTCAGAACGAGAAAAACTAAATAGAATCTGTAAAAGTAAAAGCACAAGGAAAAAAACTTAAATATAAAAAAAGCAAAAAAAAAACTGCAGTTGTGCGAAACACATATATGCACAAACACAAGGATAGTGGACATTTTAAGCAATAAGAAAAATGAATTTAGTGTAATAAATAAAATCATACGATTACAAAAGTAGTAGAGTAATAATAGAGTTGCCAGCATTTCTTACAACAAAAAACAGCTGAATTAATTCTTAGATTATTTTAATTTCTTAAAGCATAAAGCTTTCCATTTCTTACTATTAATGTATTAATGTAAAGTAATGTAATGTAATTCCCACAGTTTATGAGGTCTCTATATAGGCCAACCCTTTGATGCAAATCGCAGACAACGTAACATTACGTGTTCGGCATCCTTCCGTGTGTGTGTGTGTACAAATATATATATATGTAAATGTAAATAAATAATTCACGTCTTAGACATCATTTTACATGCTTAATCATAAGTATATAACGCTCAAAGCGACATACAATGCAACAATACCAACATAGCGTACTTTGCTCTTGTATTATAGAAGTCTTTTATATTCTACGTTAATTATTTGATTTAATAATTTTTCTTTTTTTTGAGAGCGAAAACGAAGAAATTTTTAACTAACGAAGCAAAAAAATTTTGAATATATAAAAATACTTATTATAAAACAATAAAAAAATGAAAACGTCTTCATAGCAATTTTATAAAGAATTTTTTCTAAGAAGTTTTTGGTTAATAGCAGTTAAACTTCAGACAAACATTTCAACAGCATGACAAAAGTGTTGTTAAAAAAAATTTTAAGATATACGCTGAACTTAGGCAAGTGTTTTCTTATTCTATCATTACTTTAATAGGTCATCCTAATTAAGTTTTATTAAGCGAATTTAAAGTATTTACCGAATCATTTAGCAATTGTTTGTAAAGAGGCAACTCTACCAAGTGTATATATTTATATATATAGTTATAGTTAGGGATTTTCTCTTAAAACGTACTAGCAGAGAGACAGAGAGAGAGAGCGAAGAATAAAGATATGGATGCATATAATAATAAAGTGCTAATGGTTGTGTGACAATGTTTTTACGTTTCACATTCATTTCGTTTCAGTGTATTTTTACTGCATTGAACAAATAATAACTGAGCTGGTGTTTTATTTCATATGAATGGGTATGTGTATATGTGAGAAATTGAATGGATTCCTATTTCATTTCTTTTCCCTATTTATTTGCGAAGGCTTGTAAAGTGAATTTTTATTTTTACTGCATGTATGTTAGTGCGAATATTATTGTTTTTCGTGTTTTTTTTTCGTTTTGTATTTTTACTTGTGTCCCTGCATGAGCAAAGTTGAAAACCAGAAAATAAAGAAGAAGAATTAAAAAAAGGGGGGAGTTACATATGTTTTGTTATGAAGTAGATTTGTCTGATTGTTAATGTGTGTTTGCCATTCGAAGAGCGCGCACTCTTGTTACCGCATACGAGCGGAGATCTCTGGGAAATAGTATTCAGTCGCACAAATACAAATCAAAGACAACGGTAATAATAATAATAACTAAACTGAGATGTAGAAAAAGAAAACAAAACCCGTTGGGGTTGTACTATTATCACATAATTTGTGTAAGTGCTGTTGTATGTATGAATGTAAAGGAATAAAGCATGGATCTGAAATTCACCAAACACCCGTAAATTTGGAGAGATAGAAAAATGAAAACTTCATAAATACTTTAAAAAATATATATATACGTGTTGTTAGCAAGAAGAATGAAACAATTCTAATAATAATATTAATAATAATCATAATACTAATAATAATAAGACTTTGTGTGAGTGTGATTATAATAGATTTGTTCGTTTGTTTTTCTTTTTTCTACAAATGGTATGTTTATACGTGTATAGACTTATATGCAAGTCTGCATGCACTAATGGTGGTGGTTCTGCGATTATATGTACATATATGCATGGGAGCATGTACGTATATATGCATACGTATATAAGTAAATTGAAATGTAAATAAAAACTGCAATCGTTTCGTATTCGTCGTTTGATTACAATACATACACATACATGCTTGTACATATGGTTAAATAAATAAATGAACGAACGCATACTATAAATAAACATCCCCCAAACCTTACACTATAGATACAGATATATATATATATACAAATACAAATGTAATATTTATGTGATTTCTCAAATAACAAAAAAATATATTAAAAAAAAGAAAACTGTTTATATGAATGTAAAAGTAGAAATGAACAGAATTGGCAGAGAATAGCGGCAGCAGTAATAACACGACGTTGAACAGCAGCACCGCCGGCGTCAGGCAATAAGCTATAACAACAATAAGCTGTTAGCCTGCCAACACAACAATTGTAAACGAAACGAAATTCGTATAAAAGCAAAAAGGAGGTGGAGAAGAAGGACACACAACAATAGCAACAACAACTGCGTACATTTGTATTCACATAACAATCGTACTCTCTTACGTTTACCGGATTGTATTGTATGTTTATTTGTATGCATATTAAGTATATATATATGTATAAGCAGGTCTACGTTATGTGTGAGCAAGCAAATGCTGTCAAGTGTGTGTGTGTGTGTGTTTGAGTTTTTATTATTTTTGTTGTATTTTCCTTTTTTTCTTCTGTATTTCATTTCAACGAGTGCTGAGTGTTGTTATTGCCCACAGAGTCGTTCGTCGGGGTACACACAACTCATACAATTTCAATGTTTCGGTTTCATTACGAATTTGTCATTCGTAAGCGAAGGTAGTTTTGTTGTAACGTTTGTATATGTTATCTATAACTATAGTGTATGAGTGTGCATGATAGCCTTACATACGCGTTCGTGTACATGTATGTGTGCTTACGTTAGTTTAATGCAATAAAAATTTATTTGTAAACTACAACGCGCGTAAAGAAAGAAAATAGTCATCGTTGCTTAAATTTGTTAAAAATTATTAAATAAAAGTTAAAAAATAAACATTTTATAAAAAAGTTATACTGATGCGCGCGCGTATATTGTACGTTTTTTTTTTAAAATACAATTTTAATCATAAAAATCTTTAGTGAGTGTCGCAAATAAATAAAACGAAAAAAAGGGAAAAAAGAAAGCAAACGAATAATATCACCGACTATAGCCAAACAGCAGCAGAAATAAATAAAAGAAACAGATTTCTGTATGTGTTGTTTCACCATCGCCCTGCAGTTTATTCATTTGTATGCGTGCGTATCAACAGCGGGCAGTGCTTGCCTCCTGTTATACAATGTATGAGATTTCGACATATTTTTCTGTAATTGTGTGATTGTGCGATTCGTTTGGCGGTGACTCTCTCTTTCGCATTACGATTACATTACGGTTTAAACGATTTGTTCAACATTTCAACAATTCATATGTCGTGTGACCCGCCGCCGGTAAACAGTTGTGTCACTCTCTGTGGCTCTGTGTTTAATAATTATCTCGTCAAAACCACGTCCACTGACTGACGTTTCATTTAAAACATTTAATAATTGACTGCGTATTTGATTACTAGATAATCATTTATTTATGAATAATTACAAATTAAATGTTTTGTTAAATTAAAAAAGTCATTAAAAATAACTATTTATAATTGCATATAACAAAAAATTACATAAAAGTCTACATTAAATAATTTATTTAAAAATTAACTGGTTCTTGTGTGCTTCTGCCATTGGCGAATATAAACAAATCCGAATTAAATCTAGAGCAATAGAAAATTGCTTTTTGTTTACTTTCTAAACTTATTACCCCAAAATATAAAACAACAAAAAGTTACAAAAAATGTTTGTTTCATTTTTAAATTTAAAAAAAAAATCGAGTTATTTAATAAACTGAAAAAAAATCTTTTATTGTAAATCACGCTATTAAATTAAAGAGAAAGTAAAAAAAGAACAATTTATGTCACCTTATAAGATTTTGAAATTTTTATCATCGACATTCTTATTTACGGAATATAAAGCATTATACACTTTTCGATAAAACAAACTCTTAAGCTGCTTTACCAAACACTTTTAAGAGGTAGTGTTTGCATACTTACGACACGTTCTCATATAAATCGTATTATTTTCAATTAAAATGATGCTCGCTCAATAGTAGTAATAAACCCTTTACGATAACTCAAAGTCTAACTCTCAATTGCAGCGCTTATCGCGTTACATCCCATTCAATCTAGTACTATTTTATTACGCTGTTCGTAATACCTAGAAATATGGTTCACAGAGGCGGAGATAGCATGTCCGTCTACACATTAATATTCTATTTAATAGATTTTAAAATAGAAATCAAAATCTGTTGTACATATTTTTTTGGTAAATATCAAGTATTCAGATAAAAGGCGATTCGTCTAAATACCCGCTGAAAATAACTAAAATTGAAGATTTTAGATGCATTATAACTCAAGTTGAATTTGACCCCAAACTTCTTTGGAATGTCTTGATATATCTTTTCAAGTAAATATTGCTTTTTAACCGAATTTCTTTATTCATTTATTCATTGTCTCTAGATTCACTGCTTAAAGTAAACAGCTAAATAATGATTTAATTAATTAAATGAATTGTGATTTGTTGCGGGTTTTTCAACAAACAAAAGTTTTTTTCTTATTTTTGTCGACTGAAGAATATATAAATATTTGAGCTTAGCTTAGATTAGGTACGGGATTCGGGATATTTAAAAGGAGATTTCATTTCATTTCATTACAGTCAGTTTTAGGAAATATTTCTTACGGCAGAGAATTGCTTCATTAATTGTGAATCCGAAAAAGAAAGTCATGTGTGTAAATTTTGATTTAAAAAAAAGGCATAAACTGAAGATTTTACATGAATTTCAGCTGCGATACATTTTGATTGAAGCTGACAATAATTCTTTATTATATATAATCGTTGACCAAAAGAGACAGTAATTATTTTGGCTTAATTTTTCAAGCACGTCGTCATTCTTATAAAAACATCGTTGATCGTTCGAAATAAAAAAAAAAAATGGGTATAAGATGTAGATTTTAAGTGACTTTTCGCTCTGATGAACTTTGACTTAAGGTGACAACAAGTCCATTTATGTATAATATTTGTCCGAAAGAGATAGCAATTATTCTGTTCAAATAAGTCAATCTTATGAACTGTTATGAAAACTTTGTTAACTATGGTGTTAATGGTAGCGCCAAATCGATTTTTTTGGTTAATTAGCTTCTTACACATTACGCAGGATATCTTGTCAAATTTTTGAATTAAATAAAATAATAGAAAAATTGCGAGATCACAGGAAACGCTGGCAAACTAGGAATAGGTGACTTTGTTGTAAAATTCCATTATGAATATATTTAGTGAAAATACTACATAATTAATTTCAAAATATTTCTTATAAATCATATCACTCAATAGAAAAATTTTAATCGATTGATTACTACTATGGATAGAAACTTAACGTAACTTAACTAACGCAGTGGAAATACAGCTAGAAGAGAGAGAATCTCTTCTATTTTTAAATTACTTAAGGAGTTCGTTAAAAATATAAGATATAAGAAGAACTTAAGAATTTAAACTTAAATTCTTTTTTACCTACAATTTCCTTCAAAACTGTTCAGTGGGATGAAAGTAAATATAATGTTAAGTGTTTTCAGTCATCATGAAGTTAAAATTGATGGATGCAATACCTTATTTTGCTTTATATAATCATCGCCATTGAGCACTTGTTAAAGTCTCTAAGTTATTAAGCTTAATATTTTTTAGACTAGCTTTCTTTAAAATTCGATTTTATAAGATGTATAGTAAATCATTTAGGTGAAGAATCCACTTCTAACAAAGAAAAGAAAGAACAAGAAATCTTCGATACAAAATTGAGGTTGTTGGGTACGTATCGTACTTACACATTAATATGAATGAAGAATTTTCCTTTAAAATATTACAGAATTTATTCTGTTATTCTGTTACGATGGATTAGTTACGTTCAAAAGGTTCAGAAAGAAAATCTATGATAATCTTTAGTTCTATTATTAGTTAGAAATTCTTTAGATAATTAAAAATAAATTAAAAATATTTTAAGAAATTATTGCAAGATAATCGAATTAGGGGTGTTGATGTTGAAATTGTTTAATTTTATTTTTAAATTCCTATGCTTAGCTTGATTGGATTTAAAATCAAAATTCAAACAAAAATAAAAAAAAAAAAAAAAAAATCATTCAATAAAATTCTTTATTTATTCATAAATTAAAATTAATACAATTTTTTTTCTGCTAAATTATCAGATTTAAAATTTAAAAATTTATTATTATTTTTCTTTTTTAAATAGAAAAATTTTTCATAAAAAGTGAAAATGTTATCCGAAGCAATCAGTGAAAAATATTGTTATAAATAAATGTTAAAAAAATATTAAATCAAAAAATAAGCGAAAAATTGTAATAAATTTTTTAATAACCTGTGATATGCTTAACGATCCCTATAATAATAATATATAATAATAATAATAATAATAATAAAAAAAATATATAGAAAAAAAAATAAAAAATAAAGCCAGTTGATAATGAAATGTGAGTGCAAATGTGTGAACAATTATTATAAGATTGTTTAGTGATCGCAAAACAGCAACAAGGCAATGAACAACAACAGCAACAATAGTAATATATTTTTGAATAATAGCAACAGCCATAATAACAAAAGTTTATATAATCAAAAATTCATTCCTACACAATACAACGGTAATACAATGAATGCCAATTCAATGCTGATGCATCATCAGCAACAACAACAACAACAACAGCAGCAACCACAGCAGCAACAGAATGGCGGTCGTGATGGTAATGGAAATCGTGGTGGGACAGATCGTTTGGATGAGCGTACCAATGGACGTGGCTCACATACGGGCGGTAGGGGTTCGAGTTGTTCGCCTGCATCGTCACCAACACGCCATCCTAGCGCTGTAAGTCCGGTCACCTCATTAAATCATTCAATGATGCAACAAATGCAACAACAACATCATCAAATAAGCCCTCCGCCGCATGTAGGTGGTGTACCAACACCGAACGGTTTACCAGCCGGTTTACCCCCACGTATGCCCCATGGCTTGCCACCGCATTCGTTGGGTTTATTAAACTCACTACAAATGATGCATCATGCGTCGCCTTTGGAACTAATGGCAGCCGCTCATCATCATGTACCGCCACGCACCTACAATAGCCCGCCTCCAATTTCCACCTCAGATCCTAGTGCCAATGAATGTAAATTGGTTGAATATCGGGGACAAAAAGTGGCCGCTTTTATTATTAGCGGGGAGACAATGTTGTGTTTGCCTCAAGCCTTTGAATTGTTTTTAAAACATTTGGTTGGCGGTCTTCATACTGTATATACGAAACTGAAGCGTCTTGATATTGTACCGTTGGTTTGTAATGTTGAACAAGTGCGTATATTACGCGGTCTAGGCGCCATACAACCCGGAGTGAATCGTTGTAAGCTTCTCTCATGCAAAGATTTTGATGTATTATATCGTGATTGTACAACTGCCAGGTAAGTAAAATTATAACTAACTTTACCTTTGAAATGTTCCGTTAATTAAATCACGGAAGATTTAAAGCATTCTAAGATAAATTTTTTTAAATTATTTTGTAAAATAATTTTTCTTTTAATTTTCATTACAAATTGTCTTTAGATTGGTTTTGCTTAGCTTTAGCTATTACGGGAATCTCTTTTGTATCTTTAGTGCCTTTTGTATCGTTTTATATTTAGCTACAGAAACATGTCAAATAAATTTCTCAAATCCAGTAAACTTTTTTTTGTTTTTTTTTTTTTTTTTCTAGAAAAAAAAAATCGCGGAAAGTAAATCATTTTTTTCACAATTTATTCTAATACTGGCTTTTGAATTTATATTATTTATTACATGGCGTTTATATTATAGGGTATTTATATTATTGTATAGCGGGCAATAGCTCAGTCATAACTTGCCGGATATTTGTTTTCAAAACAGCAAGAGTTTGAGAATTGTTTGCATAAACTCGATACTTCACGTAATCCCGCCAGTAAAAGTCCAGC
Source organism: Glossina brevipalpis (assembly GCA_000671755.1). Taxonomy (NCBI): domain Eukaryota; kingdom Metazoa; phylum Arthropoda; class Insecta; order Diptera; family Glossinidae; genus Glossina; species Glossina brevipalpis. The sequence goes on from KK351013.1 coordinate 2,206,304, forward strand.
GGTAGGAAATCATTAAAACGTGAAATTGCACATCCGAGAAATTTCTCGCGAAACCATATATCCTCAACACTCAAATCTTCAATTTCACGCAAAAAAAAAATGGTATTTATGTGTGTTTGTAGTGATCGCAATGCTGTGCATTTCGTGTAATGGATAAATTTGGACCATCTTCGACACTTTCACTACCATCATCAATATTTTCGCTCAAGCGTGCATTTCCCTAATGTCAATCTGTTACAGATCCACTTTTTTCAAACATTTTCATGGCTTCACCTATAGAGCGCTTAGATAGAGGATTATGTTATCTGCCCACGAAACTTACCTACTACAGAATCAACATTTTTGTAGTAGGGTTTTACTATTTTCACACTTTCTAAAATGGAAATCATTGCAATAACCACCCGATGCCTTGAATGTCAGTTCCGTTTTACATGTATTACTGAAACATTATCACCAAATCCGGACCACAAAATGGATAAATCTATATATTTTAATGGGGAAATTACATTCTATAGTTTTATTTTAACTCACTTAGCGGTTGCTAAAGAACCCATATTGAAAAATGGCAAACGTTACACTAAACCTATGATACCCTACATGAAAGTTCTGTTTCACATAAATTCCTGAGACAAAGTTGCCAAATCGGACCCACGAAATGGATGACCCTATATTTAAGGCACTAAAAACCTAAATGAATGTTTTAAAATTGGTTTTATCTGCATCGAAATATTATATCTCAATTTATTTATTCTTATCATCGGATTGCAAATCTGTATTCAGTCGAACAGCGTTTATCAATTAATTTTTGATGATAAGCAAACTACGCAACCTTTTCAAGGTTTCTGCGATAAAGTTGTAACGAATTTTTTAAGTATGGGAAGCTTTTATTAATTTCTATATATTAAACAAAATTCGATAAATCTTCTGCACGCACGCATACTTTATATACAAGAATAACATATATTCAAGAATATCTGTATCTGTAATCCATAAAAACTTTCCAATATAAATTATTTATTATCATTTAAAAATTTATATACTTTAACCTGTTCATCGCCGGCAGTTTAATCACTAACGTTACGCCGGTTTTAAGATAATATCACTAAAATATCATCTAATTATCCAATGACTCTAATTACTTCACCTTTTTGATTTGCATCAAATACACAATTTTCATTCATACTTAACATGTAATTGGTTTTTCGTTTGTCTTATTTAACTTACTTCGTGCATAGGTGGTGCGCAAAAATCGAAAATGAATATATGAGTTTTTGTGATAATGACCAGAAGAATTATGCGCCTAAATGAGCTTATGATGCAGGATAGTTTAACAAGTTTTCAATTTTAGTAAAAAATTATATGAAGCTTTGCACACACTTTCAGTATCAGTAATAATTCTACGTCTAATAGCAGTAATCTAATCTTTACTCGTTGCTCTTCTGGGTTTTTGTTGGAATTGGAACATTATGAGGGTTACAAGTTGCTTTAGATTTTCTTTCTCGTTTTTTGTAATACAATGCATTTAATAGGACGATAGTCACGAAAGTTTCTTCAAAGTTCCTACGATGGAATCTGAGTATTGAAAAAATATTTAGATAATTTTCTAATTTTTTATGTTTTACGAACAAATTCCAATAATTTGAGTGGTTAACGAAAACTAAAATCTAAATATAAACTCGAAAATTAGTAAATCAAAAATAGAACCTGATTTTGAAACGAAGCTTTGTGACGACAAAACTGACTCACATTCACGTTGAAAGACAAAACGCTACAGCAATTAGTGGTAAATCTTTTTAGCTTGTTTTAGCGAATAACTCGTTTGAATTCTATTCACACTTTCTTTTGTTTTTTTGATTCCAAAAAAAAAAAAAACGATGCCGCAATTAGCAGTAGGTCTCTTTAGCTTACCTTAGCAAAATAATTCGCTTGGATTCTTTTGTTTCTTTGATTTCAAAGACAAGACGCTACAGCAATTAATAGTTGATCCCTTTAGCTTACTTTAGCAAATGATTGGCTTGGATTTTTTGTTTCTTCTTTGGAGACAAGATGCTACAGCAATTAGTCGTTGATCTCTTTAGCTTATTTCTTTAAAGCTTTAGAGCGCTGAACAATTTCTTTTTTTTTTTTTTTGATGCTTTAAACGGAGCTTGTCAGGGTCAAATGAAGTGAATGCCAAATGAAGTAAAACCTCTTCAATATTGTTAAAATTCGAATGAATCTATTATGGCATAACTGGCGATGGAATTATCTCAGCAACTATATCGGAGGCCATTCAATCTTTTTTCTAAAGTAATGCTGCTATGGAAATTTTTGGAGAAAAGAAGTGATAGCTTAGCGTAAGCGTAAGGCAATATGGCGTCTGGCTGAGTGGGTAACTTTTTCTCGGCTTATAGAAAATCTATGGCAATTGTTTCTCCAGATATATTCTGTTGCCAGAGGTGTCTGGTAAACTTTGGCTCTTTGCTCGCCTTGGGGTAGTTTTATATTATCGTTTTAACCTGCAAGTCTTCCTTATCTTCTCTTTTCATATTTAGTAACATGGGTGTCAGAAATTCCCCAAAGTATTTAACTTTTTCTTACTTCGGCATAAGATCCCATTACTGAAGTTTCATGGTGGCTATGGTAGCCAAACGTTGCGAAAACAGTAAGTTTGCTTGCTAAAATGTGGAGTTGCTTTGGTACCAAGTGTCTGACCCACAGGAAGGCAATGGTATTATAGAGGGGAAGATGAAGCATTATGCCTTAGTAGAAGAAGAAAACTAGAAGCTTAATAATAGGGCTTGGTTCTCTGATATCTTCGGAATTCGTGTTATCCTATGATTCTTTTTTTGCTCAGACAGTTCCGTGTTCTTTCAATTTTCCTTGAATTTCAAGCGTCGTGTACGCTTTTTCGTTTCGCTTTAGATACCACATAGAGTAGTAAGCCACATAGAGAAACGTTTTATATCTATCTTTCCTTTCTTCCGATAGCACTTCTCTTTTTTTTTCCATTATTCATTCACTTTGAATAAATGATAATTTTACTTATAATCGTATTCTATTTTAATCAAAACTTTAGTTAGAGTTTAATTTCTTTCTACGCTACTGTAAAAGTTCATTACATCAAACTCTTGTTCTTGTACATTACAAACCGATGTAATAACTATTTTATCGTAGAACACTAACGATAGCAAAACATTTTTTGCCATAATTGTAATAAAGACTGTATGCGGTAAACCTGGGAAGAAGGGTAATTATCATGTTTCGTATAAATTTTTTGCAAGACTTGAACATACCAAACGAATTTTACAATGAACAATGAATTCTAAGTGTCGTCATTGCGACCAGAACCATTGTTACGTAAAGTTGAAAAAGGAAAAAGTAATGAAACGAAAATATTTAAATTAATTTTTAAATGCACACAAAACTTTTCTTTTTATAATTATATTACATAAAAAGAGGTCGTAGCTGGCTCTTGAAAAATATAATACTTTTTTTTTTTTTTTTTAGAGGTTAACACATACTATTTAGATTCATAAGTATTATGTCTTCAAAAAAAAAAAAAAGCAAATTTCATTTATTCACTTTATTTCTATTGTCATAAAAGTATCAGGATTTGTAATAGGTTTTCCGCTTTTTTTTTTTTTTTTTTTTTTTTTTTTTTTTTTTGTTAAACAATATACTTAGGTCAACTTTTAAGTTACAAATTTTAAAGCGCTTGTTCTAAAGCGGTGTTTCTTTTTTCTTAAATTTTCTTCAATGGTCCAATTAAAGACTAAAGACGTTTTTAAACATTTATTAGATCAAACCAAAAGCTTCCTAGAAATTATGCATATTGTGAAGTGACTTTATTGAAGGGAATAACCAAAATTTTCTCCTGAAATTTATGCACAAGAAAAGGTTGTATTTGGAGGAAAATATGTTCTTTCGAAAGAAAGCCTGATGTTTCAAAGATCAATCAAAGTAGAGCAAAAGAATTCTTGTGACATTTTAAACTCGTGAATAAAGCAAGTTTTCGGTTCTTTCCATGCGTTAGGTCTCTCATACAGCAAAGCTTTTATATCACTCGGTGCATTTTTAGCAATTTCGCATATGAAATCTCTTTAGAAATATAAAACCTAACTTCATTGTTTTACTTTCATTCCTAACGAAATTTGCTGTTAATTTAATTTTAAAAACAAACTTATACTCAGGCAGTTTTTATTATTATTATTGATAACAACATTTCAATGAATTTGTTTTATTGTTACCATTGATAACAACATTTCAATGAATTTGTTTGATTGTTACAATTGATAACAACATTTCAATGAATTTGTATTTAAATGGTTCCTCATACTTTTTTGACAGAGTGTTTATCGGTTTTGACCACCACTACCAGACAAAACTATCTTTCTTGATATTTTTTAAACCTCAATTTCGGATACCCTGCAAATATTGAATGTAAATACACACACACACAAAAAATGGCACGAACATCAGACATAAAAGTTAAAATATTGTGATACGCTTTTGTTTTACAAAAAGTGGCTAATGTTGTGAATAACTAAAGTTAAAATTTTATTGTTGTTGGGCTAGTAAAATTGGTGTGTGCGTGTGTGTGTGTGTGCGTGTATGTGTGTGCCTGTGCCTTTTACTATCAATTATTATTACTACCAATGCCAGCGAATGCTTTATGGTTTAGTTCATGCCGAGTGGTAACTTAATGATCCGTTCTGTAAAAATTTTCAGTTTCCAGTTTGATTGTATGAACAGTTCACTCGTTTTTTTTTTTCTTTTTTAATGTTTATCTTCTTAAACGAGTGAGCATAAATGACTTATACATACATGTAAATAAGCTTGCTTATATATCTGTCAGTCTGTCTGTCAGTCTGTCCGCCGGTCTTTCGAGTTAGTTTGCATTACTATAAATTATGTTGGTTGGAAATGTTAAAATATTTAAATAGATTATTAAGTAGTTTCTATGTTATCTTTAATTAAAATGATACAAAAAGTTAATAAATAAAAAAAATAAAAATTAATTTTTTTTTATTTAAAAAATAAAAATTAATTTTTTTTTATTTAAAACTACTATAGAAATTCTTAATGTATTCCTTTGACAGCTTTCACTTATATTTGCCGTTTGAGTATTTCGTTTAGTTTTATAGTTTTGAATTTTCATTTATTTGTGAAACGCAAGTTCTAAGCAAACTTTTACAAATATATTTTAAAAGAGTACATGTAACTGTATGTATGTGTGTGTGTGTGTGTGTATGTGTATGGTATGGTATGTTATATTTATAACTGGTTTACTGGTTTGTTTTCACATAATTTTTCTTTAGTGTGTTGGTGTGTTAGTGTGTAGTTGCTACTGTTGTTGTTGTTTTTGTTACAAAATTTTACTATTAAACGTTTGTATTGCGTATTTCCGTTCGATGTCATCGCATCACAATTTCAACATCGTAACCAATCACAAAAGTTGCTAATGTTGTTGTTGTTGTTGTTTTTTTCTTTCTATAGTTATTAATGCATTTAAATTGCATACACACATTTCTATATGGCATTCATTGAGGTCATTTTATATTGTGTGAGAATAAGTGTGTGTGTGTGTGTGTGTGTAAGTATGTACGTATAAGTATGTATGTGTGTGTGCGTGTGTGTGTGTCGTTACTTTTAAAAACTTTTCCATACATCGGTTGTATTTATTTAAAATAGTTTTTTTTTTTTTCCTTTTTAATTCAGCGTTCAATTTTTCCCATTTTAGCGGAAAACGGAAATGAGAAAAATTTAGTTTTGTTTCTATTCTGTTTCGCTTTTCTAACGCACATCTATAAGTATTGATTTAAAAACTTATTATTTACTGTTATTATTATATTTACATGTGAATGCATCCCAGAATGCAATTTCATTAAACACGCAATTTTTTGTTATTGAAGGTGTGTTACGTGCAAATTAATACCTTTCGCTCTCTTATAAACTTACACGTGGAACTACTTATACGTACTATCAGGGGAAATGAGTTCAATGAAAAAAACCTTAAGAAAATTGAATATAACGCAAATAATTTCATATATAAAAAATAGTAACATAGTTGGTTAGCCTTTCTTTCACCTTAATAATTCCCTTTTTGTTAAATAGTTGTACAATTATATTTTCCCCAAGACATTTGAATTCATAAGTGAATGATAAGTGAACTTAAAGCTTCACTAAAAGCATAAGATAACTTAACGAGAAGCAAAAGGTAAGTGAACTTAGCTTAATTGAACTTAATGTAACTGAACTTAGCATTGAACTGAAGTTACCTTAGCTACATTCAGAACTTAGCCTATAACTGAACTTTAGATAAGTGAACTTAGCTTAATTGAACTTAATGTAACTGAACTTAGCATTGAACTGTGAAGTTAAATCAGATGCATTTAGAACTTAGCCTAACTAAGCTTAAGATAAGTGAACTTAGCTTAACTGAACTTTACATAAATCAAGTTAGCTTAACTAAACCCATACAAGATAACTGACTTGAATTGAACTTACTTCAGTTGCACTTATATAATCGAATTTAACTAACTGAACTTAAAATAAGGAAACTTTGTTTAGATAATCGAATTTAGTCTAATTGAATTTAAGATAAGTGAACATAGCTTAGCTACGCTTAGATGAGCGAACTTGGCTTAACTGACCCTAAGAAAAGTGAATTTAGCTTAGTTTCACTTCAATTATCGAATTTAAATGAGCTCACACCATCTAGTATAAGATAATTAAACTGAACTTAGCTTAGTTGCATTCACACAGATAATCGAGCTTAGCTTAATTGAACTTAAGAAAAGTGAGCTTAGCTTATTTCCGCTTAGATAATCGGATATAAATTAATTGAGTCTAGAGTAGCTAAATTTAGCGTAATCGAATCTAAATTAACTGCACTGGACTTAGCTTAGTTGCACTTAAATAATCGATTTTACTCGAATTGAGTCTAATTTACATCCATCACATTTATCTTTAAAAAAAGGAAAGAAAAAACCTAAATTTTAACAGTTGGGCATAACGGATTCTTTCTATTTTTGTGAAATATCCTAGAAATTTTTTTTTTGCTGCAATCTATGAGCGCTGAACTAAATACTCATAAAACAGACGTGTTTTCAGTTTATTTTATAGTGTAAGCGTGACTTGGAAGTTTTCTTGCAAGGTTTCTGCTAAATTTGAAGTCGATATCTTAAGGAGAATGTTTAACCCAGACGTTTGACAGTCGGACGGACGGACGGACATACTTAAATCGATTTTACAAGAATATATATACTTTGTGAGATTTCTGAAGTTTCCTTCGGTACCTTTCAAACAAAATGAATACATCCCTCCCCTATGGTGTTGGATGTAAAAAACTCGGTGAGGAAAAAGATTGTTTAACCAAAAAAAAAAAAAAAAAAAAAAAAAAAGCTTCTATTACTAAGCCAATAGGAGACACGTCTCGAAATTTATGACAGTTGTTCTCAGCAGTCGTATTAATCTACCAAAAAAATATATAGATTGATATGATAGCACGCGCGTATATTAAAAAAAAAAAGAAAAAATAAAACAGTCCTATTACTTTTTGTCCACAGTAATCGGCAGACATAATTCATGTTTTCAAATGACAACATAATCGTACGTAATAATTACATGACAACATTCAAAATTCAAGGGCAAGTTTATCATTTACTTGGTTCATTTTTACCCTTAACAGATGACGATCATTAATTTTTGTAAATTTTGTGTTTTTTCATGGGTGATGAAAGTAAGCAAATTGATCAACATATGAGAATAACAATAATGGATTACAACGAATTGTCATTAATTGTCATTAAAATGGAAACGTTATTGAACCAAAATAATAAGTTGATTAAATTGTCTAGTGATTCGATTAATAATATGGATTCTAAAAGTGTAATTTGTGAGGAAAAAATACTATTCGAAAAAGAAAATGTTTTACAGCCACGCACTCCAATAAGACCAACGGAGATGTTGTGTTCGAATTTAAAAAATTTGCAAAACACAATCGACTCGCATTTTCAATGATAATAATAAACAAGACTCAATGTGAGTCATGTCCTTAACATCGACAATTATATATATAGTCTGTTGACGTGTTGGAAAACCATCAGCATTATTTGTATATGCGCCAGATGGAAACACAAAAATTTGCGATATACTTGTAAACATATATTTCTCTTTCTGTTTCTATTTTTTTTAATCTCTGTGAAGCGAAGCTCAGCGGGTCAGCTAGCAAATATGTATGTGTATGTGTATGTATTTATTTAAATACAAATTTTATTTTATTTAAAAAAAAAAAAAAAAAAAAATGATCAGATACAAAAGCTATTTAGTTACAAATATCTGCACTCATAACGAGTCATAAAGAGTTGAAATGAATGACAAAGAAATCGATGAATTTTATTTTTCTTTAACATTTAACTTAATATTATGGATTCTATCAAGAAACTAATGTATGTTTTGTATGTTTTTTTATTTTATTCTAATTACAGATGTCTGTCGATCAAGCCACCAGAAAGGTAAAAATACTTAAAAATACATACGCATATAAACTATAAAAAAAAAACTATAAAAAAAAAAAAAAAAAAAAATATTAATTATTAAAGGAACGCAGAATGCAATGCAAAAATTTAAGGAAATACTTAAGAGTTTTTAGAGCGAAGAAATAATTGCTACAAAATATTAAATAGTAAGCAGAGAAATAAAAAAAAAAAAATAAAAAATAAAACTAATAAATATGAAGGAAGTATCGCAGTTAGAAAGAACGGATAGCGGATATGTGTGTGTAAGTAACTAAAGTTGTATTTTCGGGGATGTGTGAAGAAGGTGTTTGTATAAGCCATCCGATGGGAAATTAATGATAAGAAATGAGAATATAATGAGAAATTAAAAGGATAATAAAAATAATTAGAGCATGAAAATACGACTCAATGTCGTGATAATAATCTTTATTAATATTGTTACTGCCTCTTATACACCAAAAAAAAAAAAAAAAAATTTTTTTTTGTTTTTTTATTATAAAAAAACTCTATGTTTTACCTTTTCGATGTTGTTTTCCGTTATGTATTTTTTACTTTTTTTCCTTTTAGTGGCTTATCATTGCATCAAATTTCGTAAAATTCATGATTGAGGCTTTGCTGCTGCTATTGTTGGTGTTATTTCGTTGTTTTTCCTTGTTTAATATCATTTGTTTTTAATATAATTTCAATTTGTCCACTTAGTGTATATCTCTTGTTATTTATTTATTTATCTTTACTTAGTTATTTAAAAGGAATAAAAAAAAAAAAAAAAAAAGAAAAGAAAAAACCGCACAATATCTTGTCGTGCTTTAGAGCACAAACTCTCGTTTAAATGTCTCATTGCACAAGTGATCTCAAGTGACAGTTGGCTTGAGGTATGCTGTATACATGGTTGGTGGACCACCATCAGCACTAATATTAACAACACTATCACGACCACAATAAACTTTGTTGTCGCATGCTGGCAGCATTGTTTAACTCGGTGTTTGTTTAAATGCCGGCTTAAATGTTTTTGCGGTATTGATATTCGTTTTCCCCTCCTCTTCCCCCCACCCCATCAACTGTTGTTCTATTCGAAAGACAAGGGAGTTGTGTTGTTGTAAAGTTTATTTTTAAAACCACAAGACTGACTGATTCTGGCAAAATAATTTGCAAATTATTCAAAGTAATCTTTGTTTCTATACATATGCAAAGAAAATTCAGTTGACAAATGATGTGATTCTTTAACAAGATATTTATCGTGACACTTGTGGTATTTCAAGGTTTAAAAAAGGAGTTTATTTTTGTTTTTTTTTTTTTTTTTTTTTTTGCTTTATTCACAATTGCATGCAAACCATATTCAAGGATAATGATTTTGCTTTTTATTATATGAGAGTAAAGTTGCTTGTTCTGTAAGTCCGTCCTATTCCATGTTATTCGTATTACATATTACATTGAATAGAAAAGCCATAATATGCTGGGTTGTTGTTGTAACTAATCAGATGTTTGATCTCAAAGATTTTAGCTTCTACAGTAGTCCTAATAACTAATAATCCTTATGCCACAAGCCTTCAATAGTCTTCCTGTTACTTGTTAGTAAAGTTCGCAATGTAAAAGCGATCTAGAGTTTACCGAGTTCAAAACATATCGATCTGAGACTTTGTCACCATTTCATACACTAGTGATATATAGCAACTCGGCTCGATTGCAAATCATCTACACGTAGTAATCATAGCTTTACAAATGCAGTCAAAAAGGTTCCTTTTTCACCGAAAATATTTTTTAAGATGAACCTGCTTTAATAATTCATCCTATTAGTTTAGGCAAGTTTTGCAAGTCTATTTTAATTAAAAATTATAGAAAAGTAATGCTTTACATAATTTGCCGCCCAAAATGCTTTGATGCTGAATATTTTCAAATCTCTATTAATCGATTACAGAAAAAGCGATTAATGACCCATTTTGAATTCCTTTTAAATGACCCATTGAGGCATTAGGGTTTCAAATTTATCCGCAATGTCTTTTAGTTTGACTGGTTGATCCTTGCCATGCATCAAAATTATCAAATCATAGTCGCTGCGAACCAGAACCACAAATTAAATAGAATGATTGATATTACCTGAGGCTATTAAACGTTCGGAGAAAATTGAATAAAATTTACTACATTTTTTTAAATAAAAAAGTTCTTTCCCGCTTATGACATTTTGCTTCTCTTTGTTTTAGCTTCTTCTTTAAATTGGTTGACTTATGTGTTACAATATTAGGTTGATGGGAAAAGTTCTGTCACATTTTAAATAAAGCATTTGAATCCAGGACGTTCAATGTGTTTCTCAGCAGTTGAATGGTGGATATCAATTTTGCAATTGCTGTAGTTAGATGTGGGTGACTCACCAATATGGACCTCAACATGTCATCATCGGTCTTTAATGGCCGTTTAGAGACAGAGAGAAAGAGAAAGAGAAAGAGAGATAGATAGATAGATAGATAGATAGATAGATAGATAGATAGATAGATAGAGAGAGAGAGAGAGAGAGAGAGAGAGAGGGAGAGACTGAAATATCCGGAACAAAATTTATCAAACTATCTTTGACACAACATTCACAATTTCACTTTCTAACGTATCATATAACTTTTTACAAGCGACCGATTCGTTGCTTTCTTTCTGGAACTCATACCAAATGTAGTATCTTAAATACCTTTTATCCACCTATGCCATCCTATTCAGTCTGTACTACTCAACTAACCGATGAAAGGTATTAAAATTAATCCTCTTATATACCATGAGAGATAGACCAAATATTAAGACCCTGTATGACGCATTCTAACTGCTTGTCTTGACCTGACACAGTTAAAATTAGTAAAATACTTTAAAGTAAATACATTTAAATTATTTATTTAGGACGCAAAGATTACTTGAACAGATGCCATGTTTTATATAAACGCTACCCACCAAAAGTAAATGCAAGTTTTATTCTTGTACCTCAATTTCCTCGCGCGATTGTGATCGTTCAACCAAAAGAACGGTCATCGTGGGTGTTTCATGGCGGTTGTGATTGCAATCGAGTGCTCGACCTATAAAAAGGCAATGATTTTGGATAGTTTTCGCGGTCTCGAGAGCGTGAGACGCGTACATCTAACGTGTCTTGGTGATACTTGGTAGCTAATCACTTCCGGCGCAATGAATAGGGTTTTAGCCCTCCTTTACAGTGGAGGAAGAGAGAAAAACAGAGACTGAGTTTTTTTTTGGATGAGTAATAATAGCATTTTATGGAGTTTCTTATCACCTTTATTAACGAAAATGTGAGTTTAATATAAACAGTGTCTCAATAAGCGTGCATTATTTAAATTTTGGTGTAATTTTTTTCATGCAATTGGCAACCTTGAAATTTGGTAGCTGTCACCTATGATCTAATTATTAAAAATCGATTTTTACTCAAAAGAAGATAACGTTATAATATTGAGAAAACCTATTACAAAAATCGAGAAAGTTAGGCGGAAATCGTTCGTAAACTTCGTGGAATTTTCGGTCGAGAAAATGCACCTAATATGTCGACAATTCGAAGAGTGGTCAAAAAATGTGGAGAAACTGTATCGATTATAGACAGTAAGTCTCCTTTGCGTCGAAGTAGCGATCGGTTTCTTGAAAACATTGTTGTTGTAAACAAGAGTGTCGCCGAAAGCCCGAAAACATCAATTCGACATCGTTCTCAACAAATTCAAATTTCACGAACCATTACCTAGCGAATTTTGACAAAAGACCATCACCGCCTTCACCAGTATAACATTCAACTTTCTCAGGAATTGAAATGAGTAAACCATGCGAAGCGCATGAAATGAAATAGCGCATTCGCACTCTTATTGAGACATCCATTTTCGCTATTCCTTGGTAATGATGGGTATAAAAGTTGGAAGAAGGAATTGAAAGAAATTTCAAAAGTTACAATCAAATTTCGTAATAGATGTAAATGAATTTCTTTAGATTCTTAGTTTGTAGATGCAATCAGTCTTTTGCTATTATTTTACTTCGTTTTTGTAAATGTATTTTAAAGCAGATATATATAGCAGATATATATACATTATATATATATATATATATATGTGTGTATATATATATATATATATATGCAATTTGAGTTACCTTAGGCAAAATTTTCGCACAACAAAGTAATCGAGTTTTTTTTTTTTGATTTATAATTTAAAAATATATTACAGATGCCAAATAAAATTTGTATGAGATATGGATATGGGAGAACGGGCTGATTACGTATAAAACGAACCAAATAAATACAAGTAGCTTTTTTATATTAGAAAATAATTGTGGACCTCGAGCGATACAATTATTGTTGAGACACAATTTGTAATATTCCTATGAAATTTGTATAAGGAACTGAAAGCATTTGTGCATAGGAATAAGCTTTGTTTTCCATACGAATAGCTTTAAAAACTAACAAATATTATGACAAAAAAAAATGTGTTCATTAAAATTTTAATTAAACGTTAAAACAAAATAGCAAAATAAATCGAAATCCAGGGGGGTAACCTAACAAAATGAGCTTTCTGCAAATAAATCGGGAAGGGGGATAGTTGGGTGGAGCGGGGGGGAGAGGTGGAAGGGGAGCGAAGATAAGAAAGGCTTCGTTTTTTTAATCACTCTCTCAAGATTATGCTAATGACGATAATTATGACAGTGACTGGGGTGTGATTTTTACACCAGCTTCGATTTAATTGAGCATAACCTAGAAATTGCTTAGAAATTGGGAAATTTTTCTTGTAGTTTTTGTTGTTGTTTCTTATTTTTTAATTTTTATATTTTATATATTTTTATATATTATATGTGTATATATAATATATACATATTTTATATTACATATATATACATATATATATTTGTTTATTTATTTATTTTTTCAACGCAGTAATTATTTACAATTAATTACTTAAAGAAAAGCATAAAATTGCTTTTAAAACCTGTTATTTGAAATAATAAAAATATTCATAACTATGTACTGATATAGTTAAAGATTTGGTTTTTTTTTTGTAAAACAAAAAGCAAAGGCAATAAATAAAAGTGGTAAAAAAAACAAACAAAAAAAAAAAGAAAAAAATTCATTCCCAAACATTTCACTACCGAAGTAAACAACTAACAAAGTACTACTACTAACCATTCCATTATATTCAATTTCAATTTATATTAGGAATTGTTCGCTTCACGTCAAATTGTGCATGAATTTAATTTGTATTTGTCTACGTCGTCTACCCATGATTCGCACAAGTATACTTATCGCAAGTATGCTGATATTGGTGTCTGCATTATGTGTGCATATGATTAAATGAGTTATTAACACGCCAGATTCAATTATGTTTTTATCATATAACGCATACTTAAACAGATTCAGAGAGTTTTCTTTCAACACTAATTCCAATGAGGATTTCTTTTTTTTAGAAAAAAAAAAAAAAAAAAACAAAAAAAAATTCTTATTTTATTAAGTAACGCATACAAAAAAATCCAACATGTAGTACCGAACTATAGAAGAATGATATGTTGTTTGCACTAATTAGAAATAGATTCGATGAAGTCGACAGATTTTCAGCATTGCCTTAATACAAAACTAACGAGTGAATCCAATCGATTTATTTTAATTTCGACAAATTCGCTCTTTATGGAAATGTCTTTAAATCATATAATGATGGTAAAGGAAGACTAATCTACTTAATAATTTTTGTGTTCCCCATAGTGCTTTCATGTACAAAAGACCTGCCTTGAATGCTTGTGTGGCAAATATAAAAAAGCGTAACGTTTTTTCATTAATATTTAAACATGTTTTTTTCACATTTCTAATGATCTACATTGATCCAATAATACGGCATTTTGATCGATAAACTCTTTTAATTTTTGTGCCATCATTATAGAGCTTCTGTAATTTTTGAGAGAAAAACTGAACTAAATGATTTGTGTGGACCTCTATTTTAAAGATATCTTTACGTCGTTAAGGAAATTCTAGAAAAAGCAAAAGAGATGTTAGTTCAACGAGGCAAGATGTATACTGATATAATTGATTAGTCCTAGCCAAGCCCTCTCAATTTTGTCGGGTCATAAAAGATTTATATAATTCGATCTGTCCTGATGAAAAACAATATTTTTCCTGTTGATCAATTCTGGATTGTTTATTGCAAATGAGCGTTTTAATCGCTTTACTTTTTGATAGCAGAGAGTGTAAATAATCTTCGAGCTGAGGTTGTTCATGACACATGCTTACCTCATAATCCTAATAAACACAAAACACAAAGCATTATCTTGCATGGATTTTACCACCGTTTGCCCACCTTCTGCCATCTTAGATTAAGATTTTTTTTGCACATTGTTCTTGTGATTTTTAAGCTATTCTTTCTTTCATCTCTTTAAAACTGGCTTGCTTTCGTTTTCTATCACAAAGAATTCGCAGATGGAAACTCGGCTTTAAATTTTTAATGCATGTGGTATCCAAATATCTCGATTGCTTTACCAAGACATTTGAGAATATGACAATGATTCAAAACTCTCTTAGTTTCGGTGAGACTTGCCGGGGTTTTCTCAAATTTTTGAAAAATGTTATCGCTTTAGTAAAAATGTTAATCGAACGATAAAAGCGCGGCAAGCTTTTAGCATAAAAGTTTACAGGGTGAAAACAGGTTAACCACTTAGATGATGAGTTGGATAATGATACTAAAAATTTTTTCCAAGTCCCAGATATATGGAGAATTTTACGAAACTCAATTACTTTCGATTCAATCGACAAATGTTTCAATGCCGTCTTTTTTTTAACTATCTACAGACGTGACCGTAACGAAGAGGGTTAGTGTCATGAAAGTTACCCTCTAATGCAAGGCAGATTACAAAGTTTTTTCGTTTCTTTCAATGAAAGAAAAAAATTAAAAGTTTAGGAACATTTTTGATTATGTTTCCTTATATGGGAAGCCTTTTCAATCTCGATATTCGATTTTTTAATTCTCGACATATTATCGACATGTGGCGACGCTAAGGAAAAGAGATTGAGAGGAAAACGCTGCGGACGCATATCTATACGTAATCAGACAGTGGAGTGTATATACGAGGATGAAAATGAATAGCATAGACCATCAGGTGAGCAGGTGTGTAGGCGGATGGAACGGAGGTCATATTGGTAGACGAAGGAAAAAATACCAAGATGGCAAGATGAACGTAGAGATAGCCAGAAGCCTAGAACAGCCAGATAAATAGATAGATGGAAAAATAGATAGACGAATATTCAGATAAACGGAAGGATAGACAGGGCGGGAGGACGGGTAAACGAGCCGATGATGAATAAATGAAAAAAGAACGGATAAATAGCTGAATCTTGCTAAACGCGTTATGACCCTCATTGTGAGAATCGAGTTTTTGATTTTTATTGCTTCGATCAAGCATAAGCAATTTACGAGCAAATGAACACGTGGCTAAGCAGCCTTAATAGATACTGATTTAGGCTGCTCAAAATTATATTCAATATATGCGATCTTTGAAAGGTATTTCTAAATGATATGAAAGAAATTTTAAAAAAATTTATTGTGCAGTTTCGAATAAAATGCATCCATTCACAGGTAATTGATAACAGTATTAGCTTTCAAGACCTTTGCCAACGAATCTTCCTTTTGAATGTTACTCTTTAAAGGAAAGAGAGTTGTATTCGAATACAATTTCAGCCCGAGAATATTTAGAGGAAGTCCCATATCTATGCAAACTCTCTACCAGAAATAGTCTGGAGTATTATTACATTAACAGAGACAGACAAACTGATAATAAACTTAGCTACGGCTACAAACGTTAATGTAGGAAATTTGAACGATATGGAGACCCCAAAAAAAAAAACTTAAAAATATTTATGAAAACTTTCTTCTTTAAACCAGTTCAAATTGTTTAATTTTGAAGACGTTTACATTGAAAAAGTTGCAAAGATTTCTTTACCAATTTACTTTAATTACCTGTTTTGGTGTTGTTAATGCAATTGCTCCTCTGTGACATGCGATCAGTAGTAGTAGGTGTGTGTGAACGATCCACATGTTCTTAAATAATTATAACAAACATGTACTATAATTTACGTTTATTCATAAAACATTCATGACTTTTTCAACACAACATAGAACCTGAATAATTATTATCTATGAATAAACAAATACATCAACAGAAGAAGTTCAAATACGCAAACGTTCTTGTTATAAATTTTGTTTACAGCATTAACAAAAATATTATCATATATATTTAGATAAAAATCAGTGTATGCAATAATGGCAATAAAAAGAAAAGAAAAAAAAAATTATAAAGAAAATAAAAAATAATCACAAAATAAACATCTACTTAAAGTATGTATGAGACTAACAGTTCTGTTAACTACTGTGTCAGAAACATGCGTGTGCGAGTATAGATAACTTTATAAATATTTTTTACTATGATTTAAATATATTAAATAAAAACATAAACAAATAATAAATAAAAATATGTGTAAGGAAAAATTATACTCAGTTTAGGTTGAATATTTTTGTATCGAATTTTTCTTTTTGTTTTATTTGTTTTTTAATATAAAATTTTTGCCCGATGTGACGATTACTTACTTCTCGAAAATTAGTTATATGAACCTCTTACTGGAATATAGCCAACTACATGATTATGTAAAAGAAGTTGTTAATGAAACTTTTAAATTGTAATTGATTGTGAAAGAGATCTTCACGCATAATTTCCCATAAAGTTTCTTGCGCTTCACTTTATGTCTTAAAATTAGAACTGATGATCTGCTTTCGATACATTTTGGAAGAGTGGCTATGCCTTTAATTGTTCTTTCTTTCGCATTTTAGATTCAGAATTAAATAAATTATTGCTAGATTCTAATGCATTCAAATGCATACAACATATGGATAAACATTAAGCTCCCGCCCGGTACAAGGAAGTTAAAATAAAATATTCATACAACTGGCGTTATAAATTAATGTCAAGATTATTACATAAACCAGTTTTTAGTTTTCACGTTTTCACCAAATGAGTTATGTATCGGTTTTGCGAATTTTTTAAACCTAAAGTGGCAGCAAAGAAACATTAATCTTTGAGGTTAAGTTTGCTGCGAAGAAATTTGCCAATTTGTTAGTTTAACTTGGCTACAGAGAAGTAATAATTTTTGAGATTAACTTTGCAGCGAACAAATTTGCGAATTTTTTAGTTTAACCTGGCAACCAAGAAGTAGTAATTTTTGAGGTTAAGTTTGCTGCGACCAATTTTGCGAATTTTTTACCTTAATCTTTTAACAAAGAAACAGTACTTTTTGAGGTTAAGTTTGCTGTACAGAATGAAATTTTTCGATTGTAATATTTACTTTTATGGACAAACAGACGAGTGGATATTGTTGAACAGACATAAATTTTAGCGTTTATCATAACTGTGCAGGGGATAGGTAAAATAACCTGAACACATAATGCTTTAAAGGGTTTCGCAATTGCAGTCTGTCTACGAATGTTAGTTTTGTGGGGTCTCACCAAACTTTGGAGCTTCCCGCCCTATTGAGGGTCTCCTCGCTGTACTGTGGAGCTCTTTGCCATATTATGGAGCCCCCCGTTATACTGTGGAGTTGTCCGAAATAACGTAGAGCTCTTCGCTCTTTTCTCTCTTTTGAAGCGATAGTTTTATGTTTATCTGGTCATAGGCTTCGTAGTGTTCATATTAATTTTCCTTAGTGTTCATATTAATTTTTGTTTATATTTTAGGAAATCTCTCATCTATGCTACCATGTGTCCAATGAATTTAATATACCTTCTATAGTGGTTATAACAAGTTAATGCAATTTATTTATTTACAAGCGGCTACTAAAAGATATTAAAAAAAAAAATGTATGCATTTTCTACACTTGTCCGTGTAATGTTAAAGTTTTTCATTTTTCTTTCTCTTAAGGCGAAAACCGAACCGATTTCATTAAATGGTAAAAAAAGAAAATATGTTCTCTTTAAAGAGAATTTTTTTTTTTTATTTTAAGCCAAAAGCGATTCGTAACAAGTCCAGCAATTGTTTTAATTTGTTATCATTAACGCTTTCAACCAAGATCTCTGTTACAAGTTGTTTATGTTGTTTCAACATTTTGTATGTCATCAACAATCAAAACATAATTAATAATAATTTTAATATAATTCCTGTTGTGAATTTTTAATTTTTTTTTTTTTTTTTTAGCTTCTTTGATCACTTGCAGGTCTTTCAACCTAAGTATGTGTGCTATGCTGTTGTATGTAAATTGTGTACATATTTTGCACCTTTTTAGTGGACACAAATACAAGTACATGTATATTTGTAAATATATAAATATATATAGATACACACACACACATATATATATATATATATATATCTATATATATATATGTATTATATATATATTTATATATATATTTATTTATGTACGTATGTCGGCATGTATGTATGTATGTATTTGTTTAGTTATGTGCAACCAAATGTTTTGTTATGCACTTGAGCGCTTTGTACATATTTTTGTTTTTGTTTAAATGCAAAATTTTACAAAACAGCTGCTAACAGGTTTGTGTTTTTATAAATTACTTGGCACACAACTCTCATTCATTTATACATAAAAGCATGCATAGATATATATATATATATATATACATACATATGTACCTATAAACGTATTTGCGATATAATTATTTACTTAGTTACTGTTTAACATACGTTTGTCTGTCAGTATCTTTTACAATCAAAGTCTTAGTTTATTAGCTTTTTTTTTTTTGCCGCTTAAGGCTAAAAAAAGAAACAAAAACGAAGAAAAAAAAAATGATTAGTTATTAAAACGAATCTGAGTAATAATTAATTGATTATATTTGTAAGTGTAGTAGCGACAATTGTAACAATATGCAAATTAGACAGAGACAGCCAGATTGCAGTCGTTACGGACCCTAACGTATAATATAAGATGTGTCTCTTCAATAGCTTAAGCTATAATTTTTAACGTATGTTTGCAAATCCGGTTAACGGTTTGGAAAATTTTTTAATGGGTTCGAAAAACTTAACTTAACTTTAACTTTAAGTAAAAAAAAACTTCTTCTACTACATTGATTAAGCAAAGGCAATTAGTTTGCTTGATTTAAGGATTATTTTTGATAAAATCGATTTTACGTGAAAGTCTATGTTACGTTGCAACTACACGGCCACTTTTTAGATAAAATTTAAATAAATTTGTTTGTTGTTATTTGAGTTAATTATTGGGATCAGTCGTTATGAAAATTTCGTTTCAATTTAGATGAAAATAGGAAAGCAAGTGACATAACCTAAAGGAAATCTATATTGAATTGATAAAGTTGATACTATAACTGTATGAACTAAAATTAATAATAAATATTCCAAGAAGATGATTAGTGAAATGAGATAATTATTGTTAAACATATTCAGCTCAGATTCAGATATGATTTGATTGATCCTATCTCTACAAACATAAGCGGTAGAAAATTGAGGATTTGAAAAAAAATCCTTTAAAATCTTACCAAAAGTTTCTTAGCAATAACATCTATATACATATATACAATACATACATATACAATATATATATGTCGAACATTTTATTAAAACGTTGAAGCGAAAGCTGAAAAATCTTTTGCCAAAATTGAACCTTTTCGTCCATACTTTCCAATTAAGTCAAAATATCTGTTACACTTAATATTAGACTGTTGTGATATATTATATAGAGGGTCACCTATGTTGTAGTTTTGTAGTAAGCTGAAATAATATACACAAGACATTCCAACTTAAATAAAAAGTCCTTATGTCGAACTCTATCAAAAATTTGCGTTATGTTTGTTTCGCAATCTATCTCTAATTACTTTAACTGCCCTGTAGCTCTGTGTGTACCTTGGCCCTGTTTGTCCCATGGCCCTTTGTGTTCGACGATCCTTTGTGTACCACGGTCCTTCGTGTACCACGGCCCTTTGTGTACCACGGCCCTTTGTGTACCACGGCCCTTTGTGTACCACGGCCCTTCGAATACTATGGCCCTTCACGTACCACGGTCCTTTGTGTACCACGGTCCTTTGTGTACCACGTTCCTTTGTGTACCACGGTCCTTTATGTACCACGGCCCTTTGTGTACCACGGTCCTTTGTGTACATTGGCCATATATGTACTATGACTACTCTTAAGAATTTGATATTGAAGTTGCCCAAGAAGTGTCGCCAAAATGCTTATGGTACCTATGAAATGAAGGCAAAGCCGAGAATTAATTCTTGTCTATAACTTATGACTTAAAAATGGCAAAATACAGAAATTTGATTATAAGCTATTTAAAAAAATAATCGCGATCTGAAAATATTGTTTTCTTTTCTCATATGCTTTCATACTCAACATAAAATCATAAATATCGCATGGGCGATATTGCTCTCCATAAATTCTTGCTGACTGTTAATGTTGCCTTAAAAGTGTTACAGAAATATTTCTAACCAATAAATCATTATTCTAACAATTAATTTACATTGAAAAAAAAAAAAAACTATAATTGAAACTGGGTTACGCGCGGTAAATAATAAAATTATAAAAATTTGCAAAAAAAAAAAAAAAAAAGAAAAAAGAAAAAATAATATTAATAATGAAAATAAAATAAACGAAACTAACTTGGCGCTAATCGAAAACCCCTTTAGCAATAATAAACATTGTACTCAGACTCTGTACAACGATAAATTTTATGTCTAAATAAAATCGTTTTTGTTTTCCATTTACCCTCTCATAGATAAATAGCATATGTTTAGTTTAGTAACATTTTTTCGAGATAATAATAAAAGACAGACGTAAAGTAAAATATAATTCATACGAAGTAAGTAAACAAATACACACAAATAAATAAATAAATAAAATAATAATAATAAAAAAAAAAAAAAGAAAAAGTAGAGGAAATAATTCAGTAGCATATTTACTTGTGACTATGAAATGGCTTTATTTAATTTAGAATTAAGATTTTATTGTTTTTATTTACACATTTCGTGTGTGAGACATTTTTATCGCAAGTGCACGTAGTCAAGCATTTTTCAAGTTTTCTATAAAGAATTATAAATAAAAGCACATAATTGCTGTACGCATCAGTTCACAATTTGCGTTTTTATATCAGCCCTACTACTGAAGTACGAGACCTACTGAAGTATGCGTCCTATTGAAATATTTAGAGCATTAAAGCTGCAAACACAATGAAGCCGAGCTTATATTCCCATGTCCGGGTGGGGGGGACAAAAAAATACACGAAACATACTCGAATTCATGGTGTTCGTTTCCATTGCTTTCCATATGTTTGAATTTGCGGAAATATAAGCCTAAGCCCCACAACAGAAACGGTAGCATTTAGTCTCCAATGCCTACGAAATGAAGAAATTAAGGAAACATTAGAATTTGGTTTTAGTTCTATGGCGCTGCTATATATTTCGTATTATCTGATAAGGTAAACATACATTTCCTCTGAATGTCTCAATTTCATTGATCTTCTTTAAGATTATATTGCGATATTTATTCAAGTCTGTTGTTTAATAATGAAACCTTACTCTCTCTATTTTAAATTTTTACGAACGTTTTAAAACAAATTCTTTTCAGATTTTTTAACTAAGAAACCGAGGGTAGGGAATATAGAGTTTTGGTAGAACTATTCCAAAATACCGAGAAAAGAAACGAGCAAACCGATGTTAATATAAGGCTCGGTAAAGTGTTTTATTAATGAAAAAAACCTCAGACAGATCGACCAGTTGATTGAGAAATATAATGTCGATGTTATGAAATTGCGAAGTATTTTTTAAACGCTGCTAGGGTACTTCAAGTATTTACATTATGGCTTGGTTTGTTTGCAATTTGCATTAAGGGATCGTTGTACATTTTTCTAAAAAAAATTTTTTTCTTTATTTGCTTTACATCTGGTTAGAGTTTTCTAGAGTTTTGGAAAAAAAATTTGAGTATTTTAAAGGAATTTTTTCTTGAAATATTAGGCTTCTCCCCAAACGCTCCAAACAGACTATCTGTGTCATAAAAGAAAGTGCTTGGAAGCTAATGTCTTATCCGTTCATTTCTGATTACTTTGAAGAGCTAACATATGTCTTGTATGGCAAGTAGTTATGTTCATTTGAAAGCGTTGCCAAACAAAATTACATTACTGTAGCTTCTTTGAGTGGGTCGTTAAGGGGACATAAGGCTGAAAGCGATTTGATAACTTTCATTGTTTCTACTAAGAAATAAAAAGTTTGGGATGATGCTTTTGGAATTAATTATGAATTCTTCTATAGAATGATACCAGGTTTGAGAATTTTCTTTTGTGTGTTCGCTGCAGATGAAAATGTAAAACGTACTTGACAGATGCATCAAAAGTGACACTTTCTACTATAAAGTCTTAAAGGAAAGTGCACGAAGAAAAATTCCTGACTGTATAAAGGTATTGTTATAATCGTGGGTTTGTAAACTAATGGAAAAAATATATAAAAAAATTGTTGATGTAGGAAAACATGCCTGCAAAATACATTTCTCAACTTCAAAAGGGTTTTTCTCAAACCGCCACATTTAAAAAGTGCAAGCATCATAATTGCAATAATTTTCATTGTTTTCGTTCGAATTAGTATAAGAGAAGGTCATAGGATATTTTTAATATATTAATTTAAATATTAATTTACATTTTAAATAAAAATTTCATTGCATAAGTGTTACAGTAAACAAAGTTTTTTTTTAACATAAATATCCTGAATATTTATTAAATAATTTTTTTTTTATCAATTTAGTATGTATTTAAATGATTTGAAAAAGAAAAAAAGCAGCAATTAACGATTGGCTCTAAAAACTCTATAATTTAGTGAAATGATAAGCAACGCAATGCAAATATATGTGAAATTGAAAATTACGAAACGCAATCACAAGTAACGCAAAATCAAATGTGTGTTTAGAAGTATTCTTATGTATGGTTGGACTGACAGATTGCGTTGCTAATAACAGCTTAATTAATGCAATTAATTTAATCCAAACAGTAACTCTCTGCAATTCCGCAGTTCCAGGCCGGGTAGACCGCCTAAACGTGGACCTGTGGGTCTTTCGCTACCACCAACGCATCTAACGCAACATCCTCAACTTAAAAAACATCGTCTGGACAACGGTGATTATGCATACGAGAATGGTCACATAGCTGGTAAGCAATTTTTATGAGAAAAAAAAAAAAAAAAAACTCGAAAAAAAAACCAAAAAAAAAAAAAAAAAAAAAAAGAAATAAATTAAAAATCATTTTTCAGTTATATTGAACTTTTGCTATTATTAGTGTTGTTGTTGTTGTTGTTGTTGTTATTGCTCTTATTCTTGTTACTGTTGTTGAAAAGCAAGATTTAAAACACATGTGCACATACACACAGAAGTGCAAATCATATATATATACATACATTGTTGTATCTTTTTCCATAATTACAATTTTAAATGTTACTGTTACTATATAATCTTGTCGAGAGAGTTGGCGAGAGTTGCGAGAGTTGTTGAAATATGACCATTTAATATGAGGTTATGTACGAATGTATGTATGTGAATGTGTACAATCGTCTTAAGCAATTGCAACGGAATTGTCCGTACAAATGAATGTATGAATGTTCAATTTTTATAAAAAAATAAAAAAAAGCATCTACATACACACACACACACACATATAAACATAAACAAAAACAACTGAAATTATTTTAAGCCTCGCAGAAATCAACAATCGTGCTGGTTTCAATTGCTGGCTGGCATTGTATCAAAGACATGGTTATTGATGTTGATGTTTAGTGGTGGCTAAGAAATGATTTGCAGTTTCATTAGGTTTATATGTAATTTCTTTTCTTTTTTCCTTTTCTTTTGCTGTTGTTGTTATTTTGTTTTTTTTTTCTTTTTTGTTTGCTTGCTTGCAAACACAATTGATGGTTATAGGTATCTTCAACATCCAGTCATTTTTGTATATACGTATGTATATATATAAACATATATACATATATATATATATTCATATTTATATTTATATATATACAGTACATATATATATATATATATATATATATATATATATACATAAAGTACATACATACATAAGTAAGCTTACGCATATACTCGCTTACTCAAAACCAGATTTTCTTTTATAGGAAGTCTTCAATTATGACTTAAGCAAGAAAACTATGTAAGATATATATATATATATATATATATATAGAAGAGAAAAACTTTTTAAAATTAATTGATTTTCATTACTTAACATAACATAGGTCTACACTACCATAGACTTGTGTTTCTTTTGACATTTCAACTCCACCTACCGGTTTTAACGCTTACCAGACTTTAAAAAAAAAAAAAAAAAAAAAAAAAATTTTTTATACAATTCTTGAACCTTTAATGTGTTGAATGATTTGTTGATTTCTCTTTATATGTGTATATAGAAAAGTATCAATTCTTTCAATTAATGAAAAAAAAAAAAAAATATTATAAATGCTCTTGCTAATGCTTGCATTCAGATGCAGATATTATCGACTTTTAAGAAATTTTCTGCTTACTCATCGTTCAATTTGTCGGCTTAACAGATCACCAGCTATCTTAACAATACTGCGCATTCCATTTGATTTGTGTGGCGCTATCTTAACTTATTCTCACATCTTTTATATAAGCGGCTTCTTCTTTTCCTTCATATTGTCTCGGACAACAGTTGATCTTCACTAAAAGATTTTTCTTCACACAAAAGCACATTGTCAGTATGTTATGGGCGTTGATGTTTCAGTGATATGCAGAATTTTTTGTTTTGTTATTCAAATCTAAAATTAAAATATTAAAAAAATTCTTAAAAAAATTAAAAAGCAAATAAAATAATTATATTTAAATGATATTCAAAAAGCTTGAAAGAAAAGCATTATGTTCTCAATAACAATTTTATTGGCTCAATTCAATGTTGAACTGGGTTATATGTAAGCAAATTTACGCGAAAAAAAAAGCAATTATTAGATTAGGACAAGTCATTGATTGCATCTGAAGTAAAACCTTCGTGTGAATTTATTTTGCAGATAGAAAGATAGCTATCTAGATAAGGCAGATAATATCTCCATCTCCATTATAGTTACTAGGTTTTGTATTGTCAGAGAAAAAAATTGCTTGTATGAGTTTCAAAAAAAAAGATATGCTTTACTGTCCGATAATATGATTTACATCACTTTTCTTTAAGGTTCTCGAAAAAAAAGAATATTAATTAAATGACATTGTTTCTCTTAAGAAAAGTTTGAATCTTAAGCTAATGACTCCATTGTACGATAATATGATTTACATTTCAGTAAAGGAATTTCCTTTAAAGGAAACCGTCGTTACTCTAATTCTTTTTTTTTATATGGTGTTCGAAAATTCATGTAAGAATTAAGTTATTTATACAGTAATTAAAGGTTTCTCGGTCCGTATGACTTATGGTACCGTCTTGTTTGAACTATAAGCCGTTCATTTCTTTGTCCATAACTTCGAATTTAGGGATGAAAAAATAATTCTCAGGCACCAATAATTGTTATTACCTGTCCAGCTGGCTTTTCGAAAAGCAAGAAGTATGATCTTATGATCTCCCCAGTCCACAATCTGTATCTAAAAAGGTGTATATGGTCGATGTATTCATCTATTTTCCGAACCCCAAAGTCGATTAACCAAGCTATTAAGATCAAAATGAGCCTCATCGCTTTAAATGATTTTTTTACGAAAAATCACCCTCAAATTGTTGTTTCGTAATTCATTTAACAAACTTTTATGACTTTGTAGCGTTTTTTTTAACTCGGCTTCTTTAACATGCTGTCCCTTGTTTCTGTTCGCAACACATTATCATACAAATTTCGCATTATAGAAATGTTACAGAACTCTTAGAACATCTTATATATTTAATTCGGTAACAGCTATTAAAAACTAGAAGTTTGAGTTGTTTTGAAAAATGGCTATAAAGAAATAATGGATTCCGCTACTTGTTTGTAAAATTAAAACTTCTTATATTCTTCTTGATTTAAGTAAACATATGTAAGCGAGCATATTAAAAAAATTTTATTAATGAAATCATTTTGAAATTACAAATGTACATTTCCGGATTAGAAGAAATTAAAACGTAAACCATATTTTCGGACAAAAGAAATTAGTTTCGTACCATTTCCCGATATAATTTGTTTTACACAAAAACAATTTTATATTATCTGTCAAAAGCGATTTTTAGTTCTCGCCATTAGAAAGAAACAGAAGGCACCTAAAATTTCTGTCGAAGGAATTAAATGTTCTGTCGTTGGATAATGTTGATTCATTTTAAGTAACAGTGCGATATTCCTACTAAAAATTTTGATTGAAAAAAAATTTTCTATAGTAATATCACAATTTTTATTATGTTGCTGCTTTGATGCACTGATCTGATTTTATGTTTTTGGGCCAAAAGTCATGTTCCTACCACGTTTCCTTAATAATTGCTATTTTCGGAAGTTGTTAAGTTTTTTAATCCTTCTTTCAATCAAATTTAATTGAGTTCAGTTTTTATAGATCGTCAACTGCAATTGGTTTTTTTTTTTAAGAAAGGAGGGGGGAGTGGTTCGCATATTCTATTTATTAGTGTCCTAACAATCTTAATATTTACATTTCAATACTCAGTTCACATGAGATCTTTACAAATTTTATGTTTTTTTTGTACTGTTGTTAATTGAAAAATGTCTTGAAATTCTTGATTATTAAACATTAAACATTTTCCTTCAATATAAACCTAAAAATTCGGCTTCGAATCAACGACTGAATATTTGCTTTAATTTCATATGAAACACGTAAAAAAAAAAAATTAATTATACTTCATTTATCACTGCATTAGATAATAACTAATGCCATTTTACACTTAATAATAATAAGCGTTTAATTTAATGATTTCCTATTATAACATAATTATAATAAGAAATTTAATTATTGTTTTCCAGTTTCTTTAAAAGAAAGCAAAGAGCACTCACAACAGAATCAATTAAATTTTCCATATTAATTTTAATTAATTTTGAGAAAGCATTCATTATATTTCATATTTAAGTGATTAATTAATTAATTTTTAATGTTTTACATCATTATTAATCATATCAAAAAACAATTAAAGACTTATTAGAAATTTTAGAGACAAGAAATGCTTCGTATGGCTTCATATGGCTTCGTATTTTAAGACTAGAAAATTGCATTCAAAAGTAGTCTCTAGACAAGTCCGTGGAAACACATTCTTCTGCTATGAAGTACAAGAAAAAAACGGATAAGAGTAATAATTAAATCCTTAGCAGTTTATAGTACCTACCACCACATCATAGGAATCTTCTAGTGTCAAAAGTTTGTGCCAATCAGAGAGAGAGAGAGAAAGAGAGAGAGACGTCAATAGATTAATCTGTAAATCTCGCAGCAATTTATCTGTTGTTCGGTTCATCTAATCTACTAACCTGCCTTTAAAATTCTCTTACATTACAACGGCATTTTTGTCACATTCTAGATAAGATTCGAATAAGAAGTTCACCAAAAACGATATTCAGCACTTCCAACTTTGCTTCACTTTCGCATAACATATGACTCCTGCAAACTCGAAAACAATAATCATTAAAAATAAAGTAAAGAAAATTCTGCCTAAATACAATAAATAAAACTCCAAATTGAAAAAAAAAAAATAAAAATCAAATTTCAATAAATTCCTCTTAGCACAATAATAGTTAGAACTTTTGACAGGAACAATTATCATTTCTTGTGTTCTGATGATATTTTGTTTTGTTATCATTGAGGAAGGTACTCGGGCAAGATCTAAAAAGCCTTATCTGTTTGTTTTTGTATTACACCTAAATCTATTTTAATCTAACACATCACATTTTTATTAAAAAATTATGCTTAGCCTTCAAGCTTATTTCTTTCTATAGGATCGGGTCAACAAGCACAGCTGTTTATATGCAGTAAGAGTAGGCCCCAAAAAAGGCACTATGTGTTGAATCAAGATTGGTTTTAATTATTTTATGGTACATTTCCTATCAAAATCAAAACAATCAAAAGAAAAAAGGACTACTTCTGGTATACTCCAGCGAATAGAAATCTAATGCTCGAAAAGACTCCTTTATTTCTCTTTCTTTCTCCTAAGGACGAATAGACTTTCTGGGTAGGTAGAATTAGTAAAAATTTTAGATAGTTTGCTCAATTATTATTAAAAGTCATTTGAATTACAGTTACGTGTATATCGCACAAAGGCAGATAATCAACAATAGATATTAGATTAGATTAGAGCTCTACAAGTTGTGTGTCTCAAAAAAAGAAGAAAATAATTAATTTCTCAAAAGGACTTATAAGCTTTTTTTAACAAAATTTTTACATTAACATTAAAAAAAAATTAAAAAAGAAAACATTAATTAATAAATAAATAGAAGAAAAAATTAATAATAAAATAACATTCGGTTATGCCAGCCACCTTCATTTTAAAAAACGGTAAGAAAAACGAAATTTGGATAATCTATAATATTGAGTAGGCGTGGCAGATTTTTTCCATTTCGATAAAATACCCTGGCAATTTTTAGTGTGAAATTTATGAATAGTCAGCGAAGCATCAAAACACAAACGAAGGTGTTCGCAGTTTATGTTGTACTGTAGACGTATTTCTTGAGCGATTTTGCAAATTTTTAACACTAACTTTAAAACCGATTTCTTAACTTTTGTTCTTTAGTCATAGAGATTACATACACGGGCAAATAGACGAAAGGACAGATGGACAGATGTTTAAATCAATTCCAAATTTGAAGCTGATGTTTTCATTTTTGAGGCCACGAGAATGTTATTAACCACGGAAATTTCACGGACGGATAGACGGACTAACGGACAAACGTACATGTTTAAATCAATTCTAAATTTGAAGCCGATGTCTTCATTTTTCGGGCCACGGGAATGTTATTAACCATAGACATTTCACAGACAAATGGACGGATGGAAGGACAGATAGACATGTTTACATCAATTCTAAATTTGACGCCGATGTCTTCATTTTTGAGGCCACGAGAATGTTGTTAATCACAGGCATTACACAGTTGGACAGACGGACAAACGGGCAGACGCACATGGTTAAACCGATTCTATATTTGAAGCCGATGTCTTCATTTTTGGGACCATGAGAATATTAACCACAGGCATTACACAGACAAAGGGACGGACGAAAGGACAGATAGACATGTTTAAATCAATTCTAAATTTGAAGCTGATGTCTTAATTTTTGAGGCAACGAGAATGTTATTAATCACAGTCATTACACAGTTGGACAGACGGACAAACGGGCAGACGCACATGGTTAAACCGATTCTATATTTGAAGCCGATGTCTTCATTTTTCGCGCCACGAGAATATTATCAACCACGGAAATTTCACAAACGGACAGACGGACTAACGGACAAACGCACATGTTTAAATCAATTCTAAATTTGAAGCCGATGTTTTCATTTTTCGAGCCATATTAATACTAACCACAGAAATTGCACAGACGGACAGACAGACAACGGACGGACGGACAGATTTAAATCAATTCTTAATTTGATGCTAATTAAGCATATATATATATATATATATATGCGTTTGTCCGTTAGTCCGTCTGTCCGTCTTTAAGATGTCAATGGTTAATAACATTCTTGTGGTATTCCCAAGAGACTGGCAAAATAAACATAACCGCTTCCTACGATGGTGGATGTAAAAATAAAAATCTTTCCACTTCAAGAAAAATACTTGTGCCCAGTAAATAACGTTGTAAGCTTGAAATTAAGATGTATTGGCCTACGCGTATATTACAATTACAATTAAGCATTTTTTTTTAACATTTTGCACTAAAATAATTCTCTTCTCCTTTCAAGCGTATGGCAGGCAATACGTATATAAAATTCGCAAAACGAACAAGAATAACATGAATAAACCTTTCATATGCACATGTATGTGTGTATCTATATAGAAAAAGTTATTAGACGTTGTTTTTGTGTGGATAAAAGTAAAAGATATCTATGATGAAACGCAACTACAATGTCCTTTTGTACAGGTGCGTTTTTTTCTTCTGTGTTTATACAAAATAAGAAAGAAAAAGAAGAAGAGGAAGAAGAAGAAGAAGAGGAAGAAGGCGCCGCAAATGTTATAGAATTATAATATCATTTAAAAAAAAATATAATTTGTATACATAGAGGCAATGAAATTTTAATAATGTGAAGGATATGGAAACGTAGGCGTGCACATGTAATGTTAATTCTAATGGACATTAGATCGTTATTCATTTAATAATAAATTTAAACAAATGTTTAAATAGAAGAAGACTCTTTAAAATATAACATTAGCAAGAGGTGCACAAAAATCGTTGCTTTACAAAACACAATAAACATTCCGTGGCTGTCGTTAATGAAAGTAGTTAACGACGTAATTATCTTTTTTTGAATGTTTTAGATATGAATCGTTTAGAGAAATCACCTTTGTTGGCGAATGGTTATAATCCCCCGCCTATTAATCATATGGCCTTTATGCAAATTAATCATCATCCCGGTTCGGCATTAATGTCACCGGGTATGCCACCTCACGGTTTACATGCACGTCCCGATTCTCAAATGCTTAAGGCAGCTGCTCAAAGCGGCATGTCAGCGGCAAATATGGATGCTTTAGCAAGATCCGGTATATGGGAGAATTGTCGTGCAGCATATGAGGATATAGTCAAGCATTTGGAAAGGTAATCACAGTTAAAAAATAAATACTTCTATCGCAGTTAACATTCGATTTTTTTGAATTAATTTTTGAATAGATTGCGTGAAGAACGTACAGATGAACGTCAACAATTGGGTGGTGGTAGTACCGGCGGTGTTGGCGGTGAACAAAAACCAAGAGATCTAAGCTCACGTAATTGTATGTTTAACTTAATTTTGATTCGTATTTTTTTACTTTTTACCTCATGTGCACGTTTTTGTTTTATATTTTACGTTAACAGGTTCTCCTAATCGTCAAAGCCCTGTGTTGAATTTATCAAAGTCCGGCGGCAATACAGATCAAGGCAGTAATTGTGATGAACGTAGCGAACGTAGTGATATGCACTCTCCATCGCATACAATACGTGATGATAGTATGGAGCGTAATAGCAGACGTAGTATTGGCGGTGGCGTTGGTGGTGGCGGTGGTTTGGGCAGCGGTCACGGCGGCAGTGGTATTATTGGTGTTGACGATGATGACGATGAAAACTTAAGTGATGACAACGTTTCAGATGTTGAAGACCGTTTAGGTAAAGACGAAGAAGGTAATCAGGGGAAAGAGTTATTTTTCTATTTTTGATTAGCAATTTGTTGTTGGGTTGTAAAAATGTTTTCTTGTTTTTTTATGGATCCTTTTTTCTTTTCTTTTTTTTCTGTTTTTTTTCTTTTTTTAGATTTAAGTGATAATGACCGCGATAATCTTTCCTCATCTTCAACACAACGTCTTAGTCTGTCGCATAATATGTCTCATCACGGTACAGGAGTGAGTGGAGGTAGCGTTGAATGTGTCGGTAGCGGTGGTTTAAATGATCGTGACTCTGCTTTACCTAGCCTAACACATGGTTCGCCTTCGCATAATGCTGCTGTGGCCGCTTTGCAACATCAACGGGCTTTAAATTATTCAACTTTAGCGGCGGCAGCTGCTGTAGCAAATGGTGCTGCTGGTCCTAATGGTCCTGTTACGGTTCCTGTTAGTGGTGGTGGTGCCGGACCTTTGACACCAAGTGAAGCTTTATTGAATGCCAGTGATGCATCTTCGGCTGCAGCTGCTTTAGCGGTCGGGAGCATAACTTTAGGTCCTTTAGCCATGGATCCGGGTGTACCTTCATCAACTGAAACACTACTAAGGAATATACAAAGTTTACTTAAAGTAGCAGCTGACAACGCCAGGCAACAGGAAAGACAAATAACTTATGAAAAAGGTAAATTATTATTGTCTTTCATTTTCGAGGCTCTTGATGAAGTGCCAAGAATTCATTAACTTTATCTCAACTTTTTGCACTTTTTAAAAAGTACAATGAAAAGGAACATTTTTCTTTACATTTCTTTTTTTTCATTTCAATTTAGCTGAATTAAAAATGGATGTGTTACGTGAACGTGAAATCAAAGATTCTTTAGAAAGGCAATTAGTTGATGAACGAAAACTAAGAGGTAAGTGCACTAGATTTCAATTTCAGATCAATACCGGATTAGGATGAATAAAAAAAAAAAAATTAAAAAGTTCCATAAACCTATTTATTGTTTATTTTTTCCTTTTATTTTTATATTTGTTGTTGTTGTTTTCTCTTTTTGTTAATCTTTCGTTTGCCTAGTCGGTGTCTTTATGGAATAACAGTCAATCTATCCAATCATTTATGCGTACATGTGTATATATATATATACGTACATATGTCTTTCTGTTTCTGTTGTCTCTTCATTCAAGTGTTTATAATTCATATTGACTCAAATGTTGTCCCAAAACGACACCTGATATCCCTGATAATGATTTGAAAGGGGGACCTTATAGTAATCTATAGACAGATATACGCATATAACTGAAGAGAAGGAAAAAAAAAAAAAAAAAAAAAGAAAATTTATTCTTTCTTAGTACTCTTTTAAATATAATTTAATATCTTTAAATGTTCTGCCATTGATTCGATTCAGTAAACACACGGTACACAACGTTTTTGTGTTATTTTTCAACAGAAATTATAATTCAAATAAATTTAATATCATTTGATTAGTTAATAACACATGAATAGGATTGATTTTCTACAGTATTCACAATATAAATGCGATCTTACTTATGTGTATCTTTATGCCGTAAAAGAATAATTATGTATAGATGTGCGTGGGGAGAGGGCAACTATTTGATTTGTCTAAGAATTATTGATTTGATGTTCAGTAGTTTTATCAAAGTGATTCTCTTTGGCAATATTAAGAAAATACGGGAAGGAAGGAATGCCTCTTGGGGCTTCGTCTTGAGTTTATCTTACGGTTTCGTCTTCTTTTTATTTTACCTTCAAAAAAATTTTGACAACTTTTTTCAATATGATATATTTCTGTATTGAGTAAAGTCATAGAAGAAAGCAAAGTCCGTTGAGCAAATAGTGGAGACTAAGTAGGCAGATTGCGATGGCTTTTGAAAGACAAATTTAGTTAGCAATCGTTTAACGTTTAAAATTCTTAAACATACCTTCTCCTGAACCCTAACAAATTTATCTGAATCTCTCAATTTTTTATCAATTTTTTCCAGCAATGAAACCACAATGATTTGTAGAGTTTGTTTTGCTTTTGTTATCTTCTGAAGGCCTGCATCTTTTATTAGATCCTCTTCTGTAAGCTTAATATCATTCTCAGTAGATTTTCTTGACTTTTCGCTGACATTTTAGAAGACTTTTAAAAAAGAAATTTTCACTAACTTGCTGAAGTATTTTCAAAAAATCAGTAAGTGCAACGAGGCCTTAGTCATTTGCCGGCAAAATATATTCTAAGCCGTACATTTTATTGACGATGCTACTGACACATTTTAAAAAGTTAATGACAAAGCGGAAGAGATTTTAAAAGTTCCCGTTACCTATTGGCCAAGCAACTTACTTAATGAAATTATGTAACGTCTAAAAGAGGTCTTACCAGTCTTTTTTAAGAGATGAGGTCACTTTGTCTACGAATATTTATCAAATGGTTCCCCTATTTTTTTAAATTACTATCTTTAATCCTTTCGCACTGGTACTATGGTAAAATGTATACGACATAGTTCTTGGGATCTTTTAAAAACCAAAAAAAAAAAAAAAAATTTACTAAATGTACATTAAAGTGTGGAAACATTGCTTTCCCTGTTTAATTCGAAACAAAGTTACACTGGATCGTAATAGATGATGAAACTTGTTGCGACATAACATCAGAAATGTAGAAAGTAATTGGACAGATTAGCGCGTAGTGTATTATAAGCTGCCTCCCAGCCATCCTTGAGATAAATTCTCAGTAAATGACAAAATTAAGCTGAATCTTAAATGAAAATCGTTTAACGATTCAAGAGATATTACTACTGAAATAAAATACCACCTTGGCTCATCCCTCGTTTCTTCTTTAGATTAATACCCTCTTCAACCGATTATTTTTTTGTCACGCTGAGAGTTTCTACTCTTATAATCTCAAAAAACCAAATGTTTTCGTTGCAGAATTCATACTCTGTCAGAAAAAGAGGAAACATTTTTCAGCCAGTCAGGGAACACACTTTCAATAAAATATTTTTAGCCATGACACTCCCTTGAAATAATATATCAATAGCTATCTTAATAGTTATTATTATTGTATTTATATTTCAGGAAGAAATCCTAAAGTTTTTTAAGATTTTTTACTTTAATGATTTCTAAGTCATAGAATTAAATTCAAGTAATTATCAAACTCTAATTTGAATTGGCGAAATATATCGGACAATAAAAATTGTAAAACACAAACCTAAACTGATATTAGTTAACGAATGGATTGACTTAGGATTTCCTCTCTTGTCTGCATAATCCTAAAGCTGTTGAACTGCATAGTAAGTGAAGTAAGCGAGGAATGAACGTTTTCCGTGACAGATTAAAAGAGTTTCGAAGTTAATTTTTTAACCGTTCGCGATTAGATATGCGAGTTCAATATAGGTTGGGGAAAAAGAAATCCATCCAATCTTATATGAACTTCAGGACTTTATTTAACATTTCGAATTGGAAAATAATGGATTTCTTTTTCCCCAAAACTAATATTTAAAGTTCTAGTTCAGTCATTTTCGATATTAGTGAGGCTGGTCGTCATTAAAGGGCAACTCGAATTACTGAACCATAGCAAAGAAGTGAAATGCAAAAAAAAAAAAAACGATTTTGAGAAAATGTATCGCGAACGGGGGGAACAAATAAAACATAGTACAGCATTTTGATTCAAATCAAAATTGTGACTATAACATATGCTTGCACAAGATTCTTCGAATTCAATTCTAATAAATTCAAGTTTATGAACTGCTATTAGCTTCTAAATAAATGTTCGCGTCTGCTTCAACACCATTTTCAAATTTGAAATAAATGTTATAACTATAGGTTTTAGATATTTTGCAACGTTTCATGTTTAGACCTACAATTTGATTCTCATTATATTGGGCGCATGCATCTAAGCACGCAAAGAATATTTCGAATAAATATTCAGAACTATAGAGAAAGAAAAAAAGAAAAAAAAAACAATAAATAAATAAAACGTAAATCCAACCATATAATCATTATAAATTATATTTTATAATATTAACAAAACTGAAAACTGTAACATTACAACAAATGTACACAGACGCATTCAAACAAACGGAAAACAAATGTTTTTTTTTTTTTTATGGCGAAATTTGTCGGAGTAACCAAAAGAATAACATTCACCATGAAAACACATATATTGTGGTTTCGGTGACGGCGAATCAACCAACCACAAAAAATGCGATTCTGCCACATAAAAATTGCAAACACACATACACACACACACATACATAGAAAGACATACACTCCTGATTAAATACGAATTGGGTGGAGAAATGCAACTAAAATAGAAAACGAACCGAATCAACTAATTGCAGTTAATAGCACAGACAGATAAACATAGAAAGACACATGTATGTAGCAGTGACGCAAATACAGGACAGAAGACACAACGATTGTATGCACATCTATCTATTTGTGCATTATGCATTATATAAAAACTCTGAACTATATGTGCAGATATAGAGGTTTATATACATGATTATAAATGAATAAAATTAAATGTAGTTTTGTTTTGTAGAGAGAGAGAGAGAGAGAGAGAGAGAGAGAGAGAGAGTGGTTGGTTTTTAAAGAATATAACAGAAATGTTCAGTTCATTCGAAAATATTTACACTTGACTGATTATGGGTGATTGGGAGTGTCACCAGCAATTTGCATTTAATTCTAGCAAAACTATTCATGAAGAAATTTTTTTTCCTTTTAAAAAAAAAAAAAAAAAAAAAACAAAGAAAGTTTATATCTTTTCATATTTTCGAAGATCTTTCTCTAAAAAAGTGAAACAAATTTAAATGGAAAAGAAAAAAAAAAAATTCAAAATATCGTTAATCATCGATATCAAGCATTAAATCTTAAATAGTTTGATTGAAACAAATTAAAAAAAAAATTCTCTCCTCTTTTTACTTTGAATTATCAACTGACCACACACACACACACACACACACACACACAGAGTCTGGTTGTCAGGCTCACCTACTACTACATAATCATTGAAACCTTCACGTGCAATTGTTGCTTTAACATCCAAATGCTGGCATTCGGTAATTTGATCAGCCTTTAGAAAAAAAATTGATGAAATAATAAAAAAAGAAAAAAAAAAAAAATAAAAAAATATATGCTGTTGCTCTATTAATAAATATTGAATTTCTTTTCTGTTTATTCTGTACTATACAGTTTTATATCAGAAGCGTTATCGGCGTGAACGTAAATTGCGCATACGTTTTCAACAGCAACTGGAGGGCGGTGGCAAAACCAAATCATCTAATGGCTCAACGACCAGTAGCTCGGGTAATGTTAGCAATAATATTAATAATAACAGCAATAACAATGGCGGTGGCAATGGTGGTGGTCCTTCAACGAATCTTAATTGTTCCACTAATCTGGTCAACGATGAGGTGCGTTCATCGGGTTCCGATTCATTGCACAGTAAACACAGTGGCAGTGTTTCGGATTTAGCACGCAAATCCGAACAAGGTGTGTATTTTATTTAACGACAACTGCAAAAACAACATCAACATCTAGAACAACATCATAAAAAAAAAAAAAGAAAGAAAGAAAGAAAACAAAAAAAAAACAAATCTCAAAAGTTTCCAAATAACTAAATAACACCCGTTATAAAAGATTTTATTCAAAATTATTTGTTGTTTTACTGTTGGAAATACTTAATGGTGCCGGAAGAGAAAAAAAAAAAAAAAAAAAAACAACAAAAAAAAAAAAAAAAAAAACAGAATTTATTTTAACTTTTTTTTTTTGTTATGTGAAAAATACGCCCTAATGCGTGTTCCATCTATTTTGAATCCTCCTTTTTAACCAACACAGCGTCCTCTGTTTCTTCTGCTTTCCCTTTACCCCCATAGATACTGATTGTAAAGAAAATGAAAAGTCTGATAAATCATCATCTACCATATCCTCCTCCCTAAATACACAAGACGATCAACAAAACAATTACAATAACAACAATAACAACAACAACAGTAGCAACAATAACAATAACAACAAGAATCATCATCAACAACAATTACATCATCAGCACCGTCAACATTTACGTGAAAGTTCAGAAAGTCCGAATTTTAAACGTGAACCAACGTCAGATCATGAAAGCGGTTCCAATGGTGGCCGTCATAGTGCCGATAATCAGCGTCACCATCATGTACAACATCATCATCATCATCATGGTCTTACCCAGCATCAGCAACAACAATCACAGCAGCTTTCCGACCAACATAACGATCATGAACGTCGTTCTATGGACGATAGGGATGAACGCAACGAACGACGCAATTCTGTCGATCGAGAACCTAATCATCCACCTTCGTCACAGACTGAAAACAGTTTGGCAGTAGCTGCTGCAGCGGCTGCGGCTGCTGCCGCTAATAGCAAAGGTCAGTGGAATTATCCGGGAATTGATTTAATGGCCACTGGAGCCTTTTGGCAAAATTATTCCGGTAAGTTTGAAACCTCTTACGAGAATCTTGCTATTGTTTTATAGAAAATAAAAAGACAGTCTCACGTCCCTAATATCTATATATTTATTTGTCTACGAAATGTTTGTGTTTTTTTAATAAATAAATTAATTTCCATTCATTTCTGACCGTATCCACATGCATATAGAAGATACTTCTTGAAAAAGCCATCCGAAGTACCCTTTCCTTTAGACATACGCATCAGTGGAAAGAAAACTGACATTGCCTGGCCTATGCTCTCCCGATTCTCCACTCAATCAATGTACATACAAAACTAGTTGGACAGCTCAGCTGTATTTCGCGTTGTCCTCAGTAGGGATATTTAGAGAAAAAAGTTATACTTTGTGAAGAAAATGAATATTCCTTCCAGTGGATCCCCTAGCGTATAATTGGGAGAAACGCGACGCCTGGTTAGATAGTAAAATTTTAAAATCTTTCCTAGCGGATAGTCTTTGACTATCGTTCATAGTGGGGTGGTAGATGTAAAGGTTTCGGTGCTTTTATTCATTAGAGTATAATATTTACGGACAATTCCTGCTTTAGTTTAATGTGGATACCTACTACGCGTACCACCTAAGCACTGGAATATTTCAACGAACGATAACTTATGTTCCACAATTTCTTAAAAGGAGCTTCCACTCAACTAAGGTGACATAGAGCATGCCTCTTTCGACAACCTGATCGTCGTGGTCTTGATAGGAGCTTTGAATTTGCTGTACATCTCGGAAAGTGTTAGCTTTTCTCTTGGATTAAACGCAATTAGAAAGCTACCGGCACAGCCCCTGCCGCGTTTCCGCGTTCTTTCAACTCAAGCTACTCTATTGCTACAATACTTATATGGTCCCTTTGCACTAAAGAACATAGAGAAGGTAGATTCTTTTTTCTTAACTCGAAAGGAACACTTCTGCCAAACGTTTATTCCTATAATCCTCGAAAATCCAAGCGTCAATAGTTAAATCTTCTTCTTAACCAATATCTCTTTCGGACGATCCCCCAATTGATGAGATATCCCCTGTGAAGGCGGGATCGCCGCCATAGCCACATTGCCAGTACGATTAGCCACGGACTTCATTTACCCATCAGAATTAATGGACAGAATAGTTTGTTGCTTTCCAGGGTTTCGATTAGTAATAATAATGATCGTAAAAGCTAATCGATGCTCTAAGGTGAATTTATAAATATATCGATAGTTAATTAGGGAAGACAAAGTTTTGAATGAACTCAATATGAAAACATTTTAAAAATAATATTTACATTACTTCAACCGTAACTTTTATGTTCGAACAAATATAAGTTGCTTCTAGATATTTTTCAAAAATTGAAGAATTGTAGGTAAAGTGAAATTCTCTCCAGCGAAAGGTTGTTATTATAAATGTTACTCTCGGATTTTTACAAAAAATTTGTCCGCTAAGTCTCTGGAAAAAATCGTGCTCAACGTATTGTATCGATAATTCGGAGGAAATCCATAAATTCTAATAACTGCTCGAAAGATCTCGGCTTACAAAGTCAATATTCACTTTTTAGTTTTTGAGCGGAGCAAATCCTTATGGAGATTAGAACTTATTGTAATAACGTTTAAACAAAAACGATCAGTACCCTACCTAAGGTTCATTTTTATGCGGACGTTTTTGAAGAGAATTTATTAAGAAAGTTTTGAAATTTTTGCGGATCATTCTGATACGTCCCTGATGCTACTAATTGTTGTTGCTTAATCTTATGATATCTACGACTTTTAAAACAAAGCATTTACTTAGCAAGCAAAACAAAAGGAATGATTCACGTTTTTTGTTTCTCTAAATTATTTTTAATCTATTTTATCTCACGACCTTTTCAAAATTAAGTTATCTGTTCAACGCCCAACATATGGAAAATTCTTACGTAGTTTTTTTTCCTTTTCTTCTATTTATTATTATTATTATTATTATTTTTTTTGTTTGTTTGTTTGTTACAGAGTCTTTAGCTCAAGAAATTGAACTGGAGCGTAAAACGCGTAACGCCAACGCTGAACGTGATGTGAAAAGTCCTTTGGCCGAACATCCGACAGCTTATTATAAAAATTCAGTACTTTTTGGTAGCGCGAATTAAAAGTGTTTTCTTACAAATACGAAAAAAAACTTGTGATTTAATAATTAATTTGCGAAAAATGTAAAAAGTAAAAACAAAAAAGAAGGAAACAAAAACAACAAAAGCAGTCTTAAATTAGTAAACACAATCAGAAAGATAGAGAAGCGATTTGAAGTAATCAATATTAATGACACGAATAAAATGAATGAAAAATGAAAGAAAATAATTGTGAAATCGGATCTCAAAATACAATCGCTGAGAAGAAAAACAGCTATAGGAGTTGGGAAAAAAAGAAAAAGGAAATTTTCAAAATATCATCTACAAAAAAAGGAAGAAAGGTGATGTAAATAAATATTAATTATTATTATTATTATTATTATTATTATTATTTCTTTTTTATGAATTCATACAAAAAAATTTGTGAATTTCGAACATAACAAATAAATCAAGGAAATAAACCCACATAAATTCGTAGTGTATATAGTATAGAATATTAATTGATATATTTCAACTACTTATATATATAAATAGAAGTATTTTTTTTTTTTTTATATAACACACACATATGTAAATAATAAGATTAAATGAAAATATTTTTTAAAAACATTTTACTTATTATTATGAATTAATTTCTTATTTAATATATGATTATTATTTATTTATTTTATTATGTATATAGAGGCAAGTATGCCAGAAAACACCCTTTAATGGCCTAATTATAGTTTACTATAATAATGTGTAAGTATCATCAGAGAAAAAAGAAAAAAAACAAAAAAAAAAAAGAAAAAAGGAAATTAAGCTTAAAACCATGAAATTTTAGCAGCCTATAAATATATATTTTTTAGCCTTTAGATAATTTAGAATTTTAGCATTTTAATATAATAAAATCGTTTTTATTACACTTAAATTAACAGATAATAAGATTATAGTTTCTATCTCTCACTCTCTCTTTCGCACAAACGAAAGGAAGGATAATAAATGCTAGGCTTGTTTGCCTAATACATATATGTATATATGTATACATATATATATGTATACATATATATATATATATATATATGATATAATTAGAGCGGTTTTTAATAAACACACACACACACACACATATATATATATATACTTTTGTATATATATTTGTATGGATATGTATAAAATTCATTCATTCAATCATCGTTTGTATGAATAGCTTTCTTAATTAAATCGATAATAAATAAATAATAATAAAAATATATTTTAAAAATAATTGTAAAATTTTAATAGCAACAATTAAATAAAACAATAGATGCTAACAATAACAAAAATAATTAAAATTATATGCAAGAAATTATATGTTCGCCTTTGGGCGAATTTTTGAATACCCTTCACCCTTCTCAAGTTAAGCATTTTATCGATAGGTGGCCCCTTTTATTACAACCGAATTATTTTCTCAAATTTGTGATCAATATCCGTTAGATTTTAAAAGTTATTTAAAACGATATTTTCATTCATTTCTTTAATTATTTACATCTTTGACGTAGTGTATGTAGAGAAATAGATTTATTGACCTAAACGCGGTATATATATAAACAAGAGACAAAATGTGGGCAGAAGCAGATGGACAAATGAATATTTTGTAGAAAATTTATTTAAGAAATATATAGAAATAATTTATATAATTTTCTGACGATAGGTTTCAAATCTACTTTTCATCATATAGTACATACATAGGCGAGATCTACAATCTCTAACGTGCTTTGCTCATATAGGTACGGTCTTGTAAACTATTTTGTTCAAGAAGTTTTTTTTTTTTTAATTCAATTTTAAACGCTTTCAAAATCGAACATTTTCTTTTTTTTTTTGTTTTTTGCAACAAAGTGTTTTTTTTTTCAAATTCAAGTTATTGTCCATTGCGCTGTTACGAAGTAATGATGTCCATCCATTGTGTGGTGAAGGGTAATGAAAATAAAGTTCATTTATAATTTAAGCAGCAGCCGTAACACCAATTCACCAACAATCGTGGACAAAACAAAAACAATCACGCAGAAATCATAAATAGATGTAAAAATAGTTAAACGCTTTCTATCGATAATAATAATAATGAGAAAGAAAAAAAAAACGCATAAAAAACAAAAGCGCAAAAATAAAAACTGAAACTCAAACAATAACATTATGATGATTATAATTATAATTAAGTTTACAACCGTAATTAATCTAATGATATATATATATACTACCATTACACATAAACAACACATACTTAATTATAATACTATACATACATACATATAATATATTAAAGGAAAATAATATGAAATAAATAAATTATTAATATTTAAAATATAAACAGAACAAAAGTTGATTTGTTTTATTGTATTTGGACTATTTTGTTTTTTTTTTTTTTTTTTTTTTTTTTTTTTTTTTTTTTTTTTTTTAATATTAATATATAAGTCAATCGATCTCTCTTTGTTCTTTGTGCGAAAACAAAATCACATTTTCACTATAGATTTATATACGATACACTGAGTAACGTGCTTTCCTGTTTGCTGTGCCTTCCTGCTGTGGTTTAGCTTAAAGGGACGTTATTAAATGCGTTTATTTTAAAGTTTCGTCTTAATTCATAGCAATTTTACTGTTGTTTATTTTGATATTAATCCAAAATTTGCATAATTATTTTCCGGTGAAAATCTTGATGTTTCTTCTTCTTCGAAAATTGCATTCCTATTACTTACTTCTTGTTAAGCTGTTTCTCTGTGTCCTATAGAACTTTTGTTATATCCTGCATCGTGCTTGTGATATGTATGTATACCAAAAAGGTCTTCAAAGAGATTATATAGATTATATTATTATAGTCAGCAATTTAAAATCATTATCTGAATCGATTTAAGTTTGTCTGTCTGTCCGTCTTTCTATCTGATGTCTATGGAGGTAATGTTGTGTTCGCAATTTTTAGGAAATTTCGAAAAAATTTGGTATACTGATGTGTTTTGGCCCAAGGACGAACGCATAATTTGATGGATTTGATCGGGACTTCCTTTTTGGCCCTAACTTTAAAAGAGTCGCGATATGGAAAAAATTTCGAATTTTTAAAATTTATCAACAAAAGTGACTCGTTAATATAACGTCGGCATATTAAGTTAACATGACAAATTTGAGTCGGATGGTCCCCATTTTTGACTCCCCCCCGCATGAACATTTTTACAAGAAGTTTGCTTTCAAATTTCGTTGTGAAAATTGTTTCATAATAATAATTCGATTGTAAAATTACCTGTAGGAAATTTGAACTAAGTAGATGTATTTTTTGGACTCCTCCCAATATAAATGCTTCCATGTAAAGCGTTTTGGTACAATTTTTGGTATTGTATATTTTGTCATGCAAATAAATAAAAAAAAATTGCATTAAGGAAAAACAATGGAGCGTAATTAATGGTGGGTTTTGTCGGACAATAACGTTTTGTATTTGTCGCCTATTTTGTTTTGTCACTGTTCGGAGCTGTGACCGTGTTTAAGAAGTGGAATAACCAAGAAAGAGAAAGAAAAGTAGTAAAATGACGAGTAATAAGACGAATCTTTGCTAGACCCTACCTTAACTCAAAACAATAGATTTGCAAAATATTAAATCACTTCTGTGCCTGTCGATCCATCGATAGAAATGATTTGACTTTTGAGTTGATTAGTATTAGATTTGAAATCAATATTTTTTACAAACAGTGAGTTGAGTTTTTTTTATCTATGCTAGGATAACGGACTTAAGGAAGTCTAAGAACTTTTAATATGTGTCTCTACGGGTTACAAACGAAAGGAAATTTAAGTAAACCTTTCAACAATAGAGGAGGACGATCAAAAACAATTAATTAATTTGAAATCATGCTTTATAGAGTTAATCATGTGCGTTTCTTGCGATTTTACTCTCATCCTTCGTCGTGAGTGCCAAAAGGTCGTAAGTATTCTTTGCTAAAATATTCTAATCGGATCTTCTTAACATCGATAAAATCAACTTTTATTCGATAAGTTGCTATCGTTATTATAATTCAAACTGAGTGTTGTGTCCGCATTGACTGGGATTTCGAACAGCCAGTTAGGCGGATAAAATGACACGATTAAATCAATTTTGGTTTTCTCGTTGCTTCGTACTGATACAGACTACGAATACACGATTAAGCTAACGAGCGAGCGGATCTTAAGGATCCTGGCTGGAATCTTAACAATTTACTCAAATGTAACGTTCCTATCTCTGTCTCTAATCAACAGATTCATGTGAAGGTTGACAGGCAGCATATATGGAATCTCACGAGTAAATTGACCAAAGAATCCTGTATGATCACTGCTCGTAGTACATATAATTTACGAGAACTATATATGATGTCCATTTCTACGTATTATAGATAACTGACAAACTTAATGTTTTACTGGAAATATGAAAAAGCCTGACAATGCTAGCGTTTGT
This sequence comes from Glossina brevipalpis, assembly GCA_000671755.1. NCBI lineage: Eukaryota > Metazoa > Arthropoda > Insecta > Diptera > Glossinidae > Glossina > Glossina brevipalpis. Next base: position 2,250,995 of record KK351013.1, read on the forward strand.
TAATTCTACTCTTGTAAAACGCGATTGCTTTAATTTTTCATTGGTTAGCAAAGAGTTTTTTTGCGTGAACTTATTATAAAACGTTTTACAAAAATTTTCATGAACATCTTTATAGCAAAAGTAAATTTAAGTATTTAATCAAAATTTTTTTGTTTAAACTGTTTGTTCTACTAATTAGGGGAGAGATTGTTTTTTTTCTTTTTCTAAATAATTATCAATAACAAAAAACAAATTTTATCTGATTTCCTAAATGAGTCAACTTTTCTTGTCTCTTGACAAAAGTTTTCCCAATGGACAGTTCAGTTCGATTAGGCGTCCTTCTATTGATTATTTCAATACTTTATTTATGCTTAAAGGATTTACTTGATTTTGTGTGTAACCCTAATACTCTATAACAATTTTGTAATTTGTTCTTACTTACTACTAATGTTTATAATTACTACATGAGCTTCTGGCGGTGGTCGTAATTAAACATGTAACTGGCTTAGGTGTTCCTTTCTCGTTGAGAAGCGAGCTTACAATTACAACTGATATGTACATGAGTCTGAATGTGTGTGTATTCATTTTCATGTGATGTAAAATTGAAAGAAAAGTGGCAACAGCCGGCACAAACACTGCCACATGGTGACGCTTAAAAAACACAATAAGAAAACTTCAAAAATTGTGGCAAACAATAGCATTAAACAAATAAAGAAAAAAAAAAAAAAAAAGAAAAAAAAGGAAAAAATAAATATAATATCGCGAACTAAAAACGCATGTTATAGTGCTGGAGAATAATGCATAAAAAAAAAGAAGTGAGCGTCATGAAAAATAGCGAAGAAAAATATAATAATAATTCAAAGGATTACCAAAGAGATCTTTTAAGTAAATTGTATTGCTGTTGTTCTTTGTTATTGTTGTTGTTGTTGTTGTTGTTTTTGTTACTATTATTATTATTGTTGTTCTTGTTCTTGTTGTTGTTTTTGTTGTTCTTGTCGTTGTTGTTGTTGTTGTCATGAAAGGTTTTGTATGAGCACTTTATAAGAGGGTAAAGCTTTAGTTTGTGTTCATATATACGCCTGAGAAAGAATTCTTACACGCGATCTGTGTGTTGTGTCTTTCTTACAAAATTCTATAAAGTTTAATATATATTATGCGCGCCCAAGCACACTTCACTCTTATAACATGTGCTTACAAATGTTCTACGATCAGCATGTTTACTCTTGTTGTTATTGTTATTGTCGTTGTTATTATGCTTCGTGATAATTATGATAATGATAATGGTAATGACGATGACGATGATGATGATGACGATGATGGTGCTGATGATGATGATGACGGCAGTGACGACGCTGCTAGCAAATTTTTGTACGTTTTTCTTTCATATTAAACGAAAACGTGCGTCTCACTTACATTTGTTACAATCAATAAAGTTTGTATAGAAACCTATACAACAACAAAAATAATGTGAAATACATCTGATTTATAATACAAGTTAGAAAATAAAAAATATAAGATTATTTCTAAACACTCAGTTAAGATGCATTATTTGCACCCTTCCTTTAGAAAAATGAATTTTGAAAAATAAATAAATTATTTGTGGAAAGAGAATTCGAACTTAAGCTCAAGCTTATATTCCTTTGGAAATTTTGATTTGATCTTGAAAGTTCTCTTTAATATTCCTATGGCAGCATTGTATATGAGGAATTTAATATCTTTCTTGAGTGCTTGAGTTTTGTTGATTTTGTTAATAAAAACAAAACGAACTTGGAGTAACAAATATAATTGTATCGCCTTAAAAGTCTGATTATAAAATTCTTCATGCTTTGCAAAGCAAAACACAATGACAAGCCTTTCAAATTATCCCTCATTTTTGTAAAAATTTTAAAATGAATATCTTAAGTATGCTGGCTGTAATAGAGAGTAAAAAATGTTCTTATGAAAAACAAGAATTTTTTTTTATTATATTTTTTATTAATGGAAAACAAGAAGAAAGAAATTATATGCTGTTTAGTCTGAAATCATTGATACTCGAAACATTACATCTTTTTTAATAAACATATGCCTGCATACGACCGCATTGATCACGAACTGCTACCTGTGATTACCGATTGTTTCGATCGATCGATAGCTCATGTTTAAGCTGAGCAACCTTCTGTTCTGATACCAAAAAACCACTAAATTTTAGGATGACTCAAAAGGACCATTTGTTCTTTCGACACTTTATAGTTTATGTGGTGCAAGAGAAGTAAAGAAAAGCAGTGACAAGCGTTGGGCTTTGTAGACGATTCTTTTTCACTCCGATACAGCCGCGTTTTTACTAAAGTGAGGCAATAATTCCTACGGCGAAGAAGTGGGCGAGAGGATAGTAAGCGGATAAGCTGAAATGCAGAGGTGGAAATCAGTAAAAAGCTCTAAGACTGACGGCCGGAGAGTCATGGCTAAACTGACCTACACGTTCATCTAAACTATATGAGCTCATATGTTTTCTAAGCCCTGTTTCTATGCATTACAAGTTTTTCATAGACTTAATGTTCGTCTTGTAATAATTGTGAAGAAAGAAATATATAAAGAGAGACACGGAGCAATATACAAATCGATGAACGGTGAGAGAAACCAAGGAAATGATTGTTGATGCAAACAGATCAAAGGACAGTCCGGGAGGAGGAGGGACAGACAGATGAATAGGTAGTGAAACTTTTAGACTGAAAGAGTCGAAACGAATTGTTGATGCAAACAAATCAAAGGATAGTTGGGTAGAATGAGACGCAGACAGAAGAACGGTTAGAGAAACTTTCAGACTAAGTGAGGCGAAGGGAAATGGTTGTCGGAGTGTCAGACGGTTGAACAGGCAGTGAAACTTTTAGACCGAAAGAGTCAAAGTGTATTGTTGTTGCAGACATATCAAAGGCTAGCTGGGCAGAGGAAGAGACAGACTGAGACAGGCGAAGGAAAATGATTGTTGTTGCTGCAAATAGATCAAAGGATCGTTAGACAGAGGGAGGAGAAGACACATGAACGGTTAGATAAACTTTCAGACTAAGCGAGGCGAAGGGAAATGATTGTCGGAGCGTCAGATGGATAAACAGGCAGTGAAACTTTTAGACTGACAGAGTCGAAGCGAATTGTTGATGCAAACAAATCAAAAGATAGCTGGGCAGAGAGAGAGAGAGAGTTGGACTGAGAGAACCGAGCGAAATTGGTTGCTGTTAGTGCAAACAGATTAAAGGATCGTTAGGCGGAGGGTGGGGCAGACAAATGAACAGTCAGAGGAACTTTTAGTCACCGAGGCGCAAAGGTCAATAGGTGATTATACAAATAAATAAATATAGATCTCAGTGAAGGAATGAACAACGATAAGAAAATCCCACTGGGGACGTATAATTGGGCACTTTGCAAAGTGTGTTCCTATACTTGAAATGTTTGACTTCCTTTAATTAAAAGAAGTCAAACTTAGTATACTTCCTATAGCGAATAGGAAAATTTAGAGAAAAGTTTATTTTTTTTTTTGCCTAAGAACGAGTGTAGGTTAGAACATAGTTTTCCGTTTATCGAATCTGACCAAGAAAACAATGATATTTTTTATAAGAGAGAAATCTTCTCTTAACGCGACTTGAAACTAAAAATTTTAACAGCGCACGTTCGAAAAATTTTTTTTCTTATTAGAATACGATATGTCAGAGCTTGTTCTTTGCTTTAATTTTTAGAATAACTAGACCGGAGCTTTATTTATTTTCTTCTATCTAGATTAATACCTTCTTGAGAAAACATAGTGAACGAGTGTTCTCAGAATGAACGTAATGTACTCTTGCAGCAAAGTCTATCACAAAAAATAATGCCAATCACAATTTCAAGAGTCTAAAAAAGCTATGTGAAGAAGTCGGCTTTGCCCATAACAAATTTTTTTTTTTTTTTTTTTTTTTTTTTTTTTAATAAACAACATCAAACTTAAAGTTTTGAAGGAGAAAGAAATTAAATAATTTATGTGTATTCTTAAGGGATTTTACTGCATATCACAAGAACTTGAGTATTCGTTCTTTGCATGTTATGTTATGTTTACTTGATTGTTCTTACCAAACAAAATTTCCACTTAGTAAAAATATTACAAAATTGTCAACACGCTAGACCGTCGAAAATGATCGATGAGTTTTTTTAACCAGATTTATGACGCCAATGTATTGTATTGACAACCTATGCGCACCTAATGCTAAAGGCCTCTTCGCCAAATTTTCAAAATTAAACATTTCCACGGAAAAACAACATCACATGAAATTTTGCATTAATTTCAAGACCAAGCCTCACAGACATGCCTTGTAGTTGATTTCAATTTTGTAGCTATAAAATTTACATATAAATCGTTTTCAACGATTTAATATTAAAATTATGGATAAATTAAGTTTTTTTTTTCGTTTCATTTGTTTTTTTTTTTTTTTTGTATGCAAAACGAAAAGAAAATAAAACTAAACTAAATTAATCCTTTAAGCGGAGAGTTTTGATTATTCTTCTAAACTTTGAAACAAATTGAAGTAAATCGATCTTTTTTATTTGCTATTTAAGGTAGAGAATGAATGATTTATGAAATCTTCTCAAATCCCGAATGAATATAATACACAACAATAACTGTCTGCCGTAAGAATTCCAAGATTTGTTATCCCAATACTCCCTCAAAATCAAATCAAATCAAATAAGGAGATTTTTGGGTATCTTTCTTGTGTATAAAAAAGAAATCAAAAATGTTTTTTTTTTTTTATATTTTTTATTTTCATTCTTTGATTGAGTTTTGATTATAATTATTGTTGAAATTATATTTAATTTACAGTTAAACGATCACGTACACAAAACGTTTTAACGCATTCGCGATATAACTGAGTTGAAAAGAGAGTAGAAAAGACGTTAAAAAAGGGGAGACATGAAGGACGACGCTCGATCATATCTACACACGTTATATATAAAAAAATTAGATATTTTTCAACAATATAAATGAAATTATAACCTTTGCTAAAAGAGATGAATGGAGTTGAATAAGACAGAAAAAAAAAATTGACCTCAATTATCGATTTAAGTTTATTATTGGTTTTCATTTTATGTATATTTTCTCTTCTCATCTCACAGTTCCTTCTCTCTCTGTATCTTATAGTTAACTTGTACGTATTTGAGTTCGTCCACTTAATCGCAGCCAAACAATACTTTTAAGATATGAAACACGTTTCAGCTTTTAATTTTATTTCATTTCATGGATTTTTTTTTGTGGCTTTTTTTCTTTTAATTCTTTTTTTTTTTTTTTGCTTTTTTTGCATTTTCTTTTTTATATTTTTAGTAAAAGTGTGAGGTGAGCATTTTTGGTACAATTTCAAAGGAATGCTTTTGGTTTATATTTTTAGTTTTTTGTCTTAGTTTTGAATTTGTGAACAAACGGCATTAGATTATAGGGTATTTTTTTTCAACTTAAATGGTCCACACAACGTTATCATCATTTTAACGGACGATGTCGTCATATACATACTATGTAAGGTAAGGTTAAAATATAAAAACAAATATATATACACACGTCACTCAATAAGTTCGCAGCATGATGTCATCCCAATTGATTAATCCATATGATTTGATGAAATAGCACCATCTTTCAAAGGAAGTGTCTCCCAAATGTGTCCGAAATGTGTTATGACATTTCGACCATTAGTTTACAAGTTACAGCTGTTTTAGCTCAATCCTTTAAAATACGACTTTCTCCGCTTGCTGTCCACTCGACTGATTACCTATTTGAGTCTGAAGTGTAGTGATGAATCCGGTGCTTCATCCATTGTCACATATCGTATGAAAAAAACCTTTTTATTTCGCCTAAAGAGCTTCAAACATCGCTTCGAACCATAAACATTTTTTTTGTTTTGGCTAAAACGAGTAAAATTCAACATCCACTTTGGACAGAGCTTGCTCATGGACAAACATTTATGCAAGATACTACCTTCTCACATCGCTACAGTGTCAGCTGTCTCGCCCAACTTTATTTTTTTTGCGAAAAGATTTCGTGCACTTTTTTGTATGTTTTCTTGAAAAGCTACCAGATTTGAGCCACCATAGCGGTTAGGACCATATGTATGCGTAACATATCGTTTAAAGTCAGCACATCACCGGGAAATCGTTGTTCTCATCAGAGAAAAGCTGCCATAACACTTATCAAGTAGACTCTTGGTTTGAAAAGTATTTTCGCTCATGAAAAAGTAATGTTTGATTAACTCACGAAATTCTGATAGTTCTATTGCTATGAAAATTTCCAAAGCAGTATCACCAAAAACAATTATTACTTGTGAACTGATGGTCGGAATATCATGATATTTTGGCATATTTCGTCTGACAGACTACTACTATCTAAAAATCATGTAAATTTGCTAATAAAAATGACGTCTGTATATCATGCTGCGAACTTATTGAGTGACCTAATGTATATATATATATATACAACGATATAAAGAGAGATATAAGCATTTATGCAGTATGTCTTTTATTTCTCATATATTTATTAAGATTTTTATTACCCTACCACTAAACGAAGGTGTGCAAATTTTATTCTCTTATATGCAATTTTCGAAGTAAAGACCGAGAAAGAGATCAAAAAATAATAAAGAACAGTGTGTTTGTTCATCTTCCAATACTTTCTTCGTCCGGGTATTAGCCCGTTCATTTCTCTATCGATTTATCTCTCTATATACTTGATTTTGTTATTGAAATTTCTAGTCATAAAAAAAAACTGATGGAAAACGATACTTTTCGTCTTTATTCTTTGTTTAATCTTACAAAAGTAACGTTTAAAAAATGACTATAATCCAGTGGCAAACACTTTCCTGAAAATGAAAAGAATTAAAACAAAGCTTGAAGACGTTTCAAAATTTTTCTATTCACATTTTGCGATATGCAATTTGATTGGAGCTTTAAGAAAATGCATGTCAAAGTAGTCTCGCTTTATTACTAAGCCAGCTACACTAATTACAAAGAACATCTCATGACTGGAACATAAGATTATACAGAACGTAGAATCCAGAAGAAGCGGTGTTCAATCATATGATACAAAGGCCACTTTCGATCACTGAAACGAGAAAGTACACGATCAGGAATTGTCCCATGCAGTAATTGAATTGTTTTACGGGATGTATGACATGCGGCAACGTCTTGTTGAAAAAGCTGGATTATCATAGCGCGATATCGAGCATTCGATTACGATATCGCTATCGGTCACAGTAAGACTCAATATTCCGACCACATTTTATATGAAATTTGCGAACAGCGTCCCCCATACCTTCATCATTTTAGAAATATTGTTCAGCAATTAAAAGGCGTTACGCTCTCGTGGTAATGCTTCATTTTTATTAAGCCTAAACTGTCATCTGTCACACTTTTTTTTTCTTCAGATTATGCAAGGCCTAGTAGGATGGAGTGCCTGTGGACCAATTCAAACTGTTAGAGAATTGAAATAATTTTTAGAACAAAGTAGTAGAGGCTTTACAAGGTTTTCTGCTGAGGAAAATTGGAAACTTTTCTTTTTCTTATAGAAGAACAAGAAGAAGAAGAAGAAGGAGAAGAAAAAATAAGTTAAGATCGATTCTATATTTTATATTAATAAAATGTACATTTTCAGTCTTTTTAATAGGGTGAGGGTTTCTTCAGTTGATTAAGTGCAAATGAGTCTGTAAAAGCTTTAAGTATATCCCGATATACGATATACGGTCAATATCGAAAAAAATTCATACGTCAACGAATGCAATCAACCCACTATTCGTTACAAATTATACGATATCGAAAGCAATTGAAAATTATAAAGAATGTGTTCGATGTCGAAAGTGGTGAACCGATTCCAGAATCTATTCCATTAGAAGTTTTTAAGTACCTTAAAGGTATCCCTGAAACTAAAGGTAAAGGAATCGTTTTCAAAAATAAAAAAGTGAATTTGAAATCAAGTTTATTGTGTAGTTTTCTTATTTACTTTCATAAATCGTTTAAGACATGATTGTTAACGAGTTTCTAAGGGTTTCGATTGAACACTTGGAGGAACAACATTTGCTAAATTCAATGAAAACTTCACTTACATATAAGTTGCATAAGAACTAAAAAATTACTATAAAAATTTTTAAGAGTTGTAAATAATCTTTCTTCGGATTTGTGGAAACATAAAGTGCAAATTTTAATTTTATATCTTGTAAAAGGAAAAAATCTATGCGAACAATGCAAACAACTATCATTCAGAAGAGGATGAGACAAATGTGTGTGCCTTGAATAGAAACATCATTTCGTTTTGTTTATATTGACTGCAGACAAAATGATTTTAATGTGCGGGAATCGCAATAACAATAACAAGTATATAATAAACAAAATAATTTAACACCCATGATGGGTGGGCGAAAATGTCTTATAATGCTTGCTCTTTACAATTCATACGTTTTCCCTCTAACGCGTTGCGTTTTCCACAAAGGAACTATAAATTAGTTTTAATTGATGTTTTAAAACAATTTTTTTTATTTTTTTTATTTCTTTGTTTTTAATTATTGCTCTCTTTTAATTAAGTTCAGAATTAACAGCAAAATGAAGACATTCGAATGCATTAAGAACTTCACGATGTTAAACAATCATTTATTTATCTGTGAGATGATATATACAATATATGGCAAAATTGTTTTAAATATAAAAAGAAAACTCATTAAATACAAACTAAACATTTGTTGCTTCGACCGCAAGGCTAATAATCTCAAACGATATTAATGTATGTCGATCGTAAATAATGCTGTGAGGTCTACGCTTGCAAATCCACACAATATTTTCCATATACATATTTATGAACATATTTTAACTTGTGTGTATCGCAAATATATTTTTCTTTAGTTTCTAAACAAATTTAAATATTTATTACTTTCTCGTCGGTCTATTTGTTATTTCATCGTGTAACCAAACGAAAGGCAATATGATGGCGCTTGCGAGAATTTAAAAAATTTTTTATTTCATTTATTTTTCTTTTTGTTTTTTTGAATTGTTGCTATTGTCTGTTTTATATTTAGAAAAACACAGTCAACACCTTCATGGTTTAGTAGCTTTTCTTTTTTTTTTTTTTTGGTTTTAGCATAAAAATTTTTCATAAAATTATGTTAATTTGTTTATTATAATTTTGTTTCTTTTTCAAGCTAAACACTAAATATTTAGATAACTTAAGGTTAGTATTTTATGAGGTGTTTATGTAAAGCATTAATTATTATTATGATGACATTGAACTGTCGCTTAAATCGTTTTTTGACGTTTTACGTGATTACGCGACCAATCTAAATTTAGATAATAACGATAAATGTCTTTAATATTTCGCTACTTCTAAGCAACTTCATAAGCAACTAAGAAAGGTTTCTTTGCTATACACAGCTTATCTCGTGCAAATAACAAAGAGTTTTTGGTTAATTTTATTAATAAGTTTGTTAATGAAACTATTTGAGAGTGTTTTCATTACTTACTCCTACTATGCCCTAATTGTTTGGTTCTGCATTCGTTGTTAAATTTTTATTTTAATTTTTGTCTGATGGAATAGAAAGGCAGACATTCAGGCCAATCTGATCGAGCACCGGCAAAACTTCAAGGTTATCAAGGATAAAGACGAATAGATATGCAGACATGAAGAAGCAATAAATGGAATCCTTAAGGATCAAGACCAACATGTTATTATCATAACGAGTATGTTATCCAACAGTATGTTGCTTAACATTTCCTTTTAAAAATGATCTGCTTTTTTTTTTGTATGACGTGAACAAGGTATAGCAAAGCTTTGCTAGTTTCTGTACTAAAATCGAATATTTTATGACAATTTTTGTTAGAAAGAATTTTTTTAAATAAATTAATTTAATTAAAAGAATATAATATTTTTTGTAGAAAGCTTTTATTCAGTACAATCTTTGGATTTTATATTGCATTTTTTAATGAAATTAAAATCATTTACATTTTTATACCCAACATTACTTGGTAATACAGGGTATACTAAATTTCGATGAATGTATGAAATGGGAAATACTTAAGTCAGACCGGAATCCGAAATGTCTCAATTTGCAACTGGAGCTCGATTAACAAATTAACAAATTCCATTAGTCTAAAAAATAATAATAATGATAAATAGCAAAATTAACGAAAAAGTTTTTTCAAAATTTTTCATTATTAAAGGGAAAGACAAATTAAATTTCAAAATTTAAAGGAGATTATAGAAAATGATTTATAAAAGATAGATAAAGAAAAATTTTTAAAAGAGCTGTGAAAGGAAAATTTTTATATAAATTAAATCTGAAACTGTCTTACTCTTCTCCCTTGTGATTTTCTTGTACCCTCGAACGAACTATAGTGGATTTGTAGTGTATTTATGGTGGGCGGATCGTTTGCAACACTAAGATTAGAGTTTTCGGATAGCCCACAAAGTATATTAATTATTGATCAGTATCAAATCTAGAATCGGTTTAAGCATGTCCGTCTGTAATGTGGTTAACATTTCCTTGACCGCAAAAATGTGAATATCGGATTTAAAGTTAACAGAGTGATTAGAAGTTCTTGCACGCAGGTGGGTACTGAAAATGGTCCAAATCGGTCAAGGGACACATCCATAGTACAGCGTAAATTGAAAAGAAAAAAAAAAGTTGGGTTTTTTGCTTAGCAGCCATAAACCACAGCAAACAGATCTATAGAAATTCATACATTTATTGACCTAGCTATCCTGTAGTATCGGTACAAAAATGGAAACGATCGACCAACTGCACTCGATCCATCCGTCCGTCCATCCGTCCGTCCATCCGTCCGTCCATCTGTCCGTCCGTCCATCTGTCCGTCCGTCCATCCGTCCGTTCATCCGTCCATCCGTCCGTCCGTCCATCCGTCCGTCCATCCGTCCATCCGTCCGTCCATCCGTTCGTCTGGCCATACGTTCGTCCATCCGTCCACCTGTCTATCCGTCCGTCCATCCGTCCGTCTGTCCATCCGTCCGTCCATGCGTCCATCCATCCGTCCGTCCATCCGCCCACCGTCCGTCCGCCAGTCCATCCGTCCGTCCGCCTGTCCATCCTTCGCCACGCCCATCTATTAAAATTTCGCCTTGTTTGACGTTTTTTAACACAATTGGGACAAGTATAAAAGATTCGGTATATTCTTACGTGATTTTATTGCTAATTCCTAAGTTTAAAAAGGTAATTTTACATTTAAACTACTTTTGTAAGAAATATTTTGAAAAACTTAATACAGTAAATTTTTATGGAAAATTAGAAAAGTTATGAAAAAGTATTTATTAGAAAAATATAATACTTTGTACGCACAAAAAATGTAAAACAGATTTTTTTTTTTTTACAGCAAATGCTGCATATACAATATTGCTGTAGAATAGAAACGTGCACAAGTTGTGGTTTCACTTTAGCATTTTCTTTTCTTTTTTAATAAAACAAAAAACAAATTATGAAAAAGATACAACTGACTGACGAGAGTTATCTTTTTATTGTTATTTAGTGTGCTCTCTCGAAAACATACATCATCTCATGTGAATGCATATTAAAGGAAGAAATCCTTCAAATGCGGATGTTTGCTTGAAGAGCTGCAAACATTCACATATAATGAAGTCTGTACGTACATTATAAAAGAATGTAATTAAGAGGAAACAGGTAAACTATTTTTGTATTCTATAGTTTTACCAACATTCAGTGTAGATTGGTAAGTTTATATTAGCAAACGCATGTATATCTAGCTAATCATTATAATTTTATAAAAGTCTAAATTAAACATCACTACCTCCTACCTTCTGTAAGATTATGAAAAATTCTTTACTATAAGGAAAGTGAAAATGATTTATTAAAGGATTTAAATGTGAAAGAGAGAAATTTTTTATTGAATGACTTTAAAGTTTTCTTAAAAGAACCATCAAAAGGTACTCACTTACATATACATTCACAAATAACAATAATGAAAAAAAAAAAAAGAAAGAAGAATTTTTTAACAACGAAAGGATTAACCAATCATGGCGCCATGACTAAGAACTTTCCTTTCATTGATTACATTTTTATTCATTCATTCAATCTTTTTGTCTCTTTATTAGTCGTATTTCAGTCTCAGTAAGTATTACATGGAAATCAATTTCCTGTTTTCCTTGATAATTTCTTATTGTAAATGAAGTTTTCTTTTCTTTCTTATTTCCATTTTGAACCAATCATCACTGTCATCCACAATTCATTAATAGCTTTTCTTTCCGTCTTTGGTTTTTTTTTCTTTTAAAGTTTTTCTCCCCCTTTTTAGTAAACTCTTCTTCTCAATGAGTGCTACTTTAGCAATGTAAGCAAGTTCCCTAAGACTATAAGCATACGAACTACAATATTATCCAACAAGAGTTGATAAAAGAAAATCCAAACTGAGTGACATGCCAATCGTTAATATTTGAAAAAAAAAAAAAGAAAGAAAAAAAAATATTTTTCTTTTTTATGCGTATTTAAGAGCAGACAATATAAACTGCTGTGTCATGACCTATGAACCATATGAATTGGCTTCTAAAGGCAGCCGTTTAATGGCTTTTTTGAAATTAACACATGTACGTACACGCAGTCTAAAGTAACTGAACTCGGTGAAGACAATCAAATCAGTTACAAGTTAGAAGTTTGGAAGCACAAGAATTGAAAACCTTCTCCGCTCATGCTTTTCATAGATAGACGCACTGATATTTGAATATTTCTGAATCACTTCACTCTGACTCAATACTTTTCTTTCATTCTATCAATTTGTCAATAATAAACAATAGCTGAAAAACTACTGCTCCTTGAAGCGCGTCTCATTGAATTTGTTTTTTTTTTCTTTTTTTTTTTCTTTGCTTACATCACACAGTTCACTTTACGCACTTCTCTCAGTTTTCTTTTTTTTTTAACACTTATTGTTGTCTATTGGAAGCGTACATATGCGTACGTTGCGGATTACTTTTTAAGAAGTCATGCGAAGTGATCCATCTTTTTGAGATTTTGTTTTCGGAGTTTATCAATAAAAAAAATTTTTTTCGTTTTAGTTTGATACAGTAGCGCACATGGCTTTTGGATGATAGACAGTGAAACCTGTCATATGAAAAAGGCAGAAAAAAGAAATTATTTTTCTCTAAAAATCGTTTTAAACGCAATTTTGTTCACTTACGAACTTGGTAAAGAAACTTTTTAAAGTTAAACCCGGGTTTCTTACGAATGTATACGAAGACAGATATTGCTTTTTATGGCCTACTTTTGGCAAAAGATACTATCGATCTATCCCTTCCAGTTAATATGAGCACAGAACAGAGCTACTGATGTACTGAGATTTACAAAGAACTGTAGATGCCTGTCATTAGAAATAAACGCTGCTCAGACTTTCTATATCTTATACCAATTGTGGTGCAGAGTATATTAAATTTTGCAGAAAAAGAAAACAAAGGTTTACGATACCAACAAACAGACGGAGGGATAGACGAACAAACTAGCTTTTGTCTCTGAAGGAAAATTATTCTGAATCGATACATTACGATCATCTTAATATCGAATTTTTTGTAGATTTAAATTTAGTCCGAAAATGCTTATCGTAAAAGAGTACATTTATCTGTAATGAATGGTTAGGTTTCATTTTCTAGGTTTTACTGTACACTTGCTATGTTTTAAAAAGGGGTTGAAATTTATTTATATTATTTGCATACAATTTGTAGAAATTGTTATTAATTCGTATGTACTCACTTTTTTTTTTTTTCGTTGTCAACTTTGATCGATGAGAATTCTAATAAACCTTGAAAGTATATATAACAGAACTAATCCTCATGAAGAACTTCAATAAGTTTATTAAGTTTTTAATATAATTTCTAAATTATATTAAAATAAGGACTTCCGAATTTAAAAAAAATAGAGTTAAAAACGGATCTAACCTTTGGTTTAAGAAAACGCAAATTTCCTCATCTAAAATACATATGAAAACTTTAAAGTTTTAGTAAAGAGTTAATTAAATCTTTTATTGCAAGTTTGTTGCACATGTTTGTATCGCATAGAAATAGGCTACTAAAAGAAACCATTTAGACTATTTTTCTAGGAAATAGCGTTACTTTGTCTGTAAGCGTTCGTGAAACTGTCATTTGCCTGCGCAAAATTCCGATATCTTTGAACTTCACTCGATAGTCGAAGCTATTTCGTTGAAGTTTACGCCACAAAGTATGAAATCATATATACTTTTAAAATCTTACTATATATGGTTATGAGGTGCATTGATGTAAGTACTAACCAAAGTTCGACCATTCCGAGAAGCCAATAAATATGGTTATCATATGATCAGCTGGAATGCACATATGATTTGAGCAACAGAACTATATATTAGTTTGGGGAAAAAGAAATCCATTATTTTTATATGAACTTCAGGA
>KK351013.1:2266130-2280546 GCA_000671755.1 Glossina brevipalpis
CAACTTCGATCATTTCTCCGATTTTATCGACATTAACATCAAAAATTCCTGAACGGAATCTACGAAACCAAACTTGCACATAATTGGCTGTTACAGTATCGGAACCATAAACCATAAACACCATTCACAATTGTAGCCGCCTGGCTTGCATTTTCGCCTTTGTCAAAGAAAAACTGTAAAATGTACCGAATTTTCTCTTTGTTCACTTCCATTTTTAACACGCTGTAACTCACAACTGAATTTTTACTGCGAAATGTCACCTTTCCAACGAACATAAATCTGAAATTGGTTGATCGATACTTTACGGGAAATCTACCAGTGTAGCTATCTACCGAAAAAATAATGGATTTCTTTTTCCCCAAACTAATATTATCAGGCGTATGCACAATTATTTATTTTTTACAAGACAACATCGTTTTGTCTAAGAATTTTTTAAGTTGTGAAGGTAGTGAAGGTGACCGCTTTGATCGCCCAAATGCGGTAGTTTTTCCAAAAAACAAAAAAAAAAAAATGTGCAAAAAATCATCTTAGAAGACCTGAAAGCGAACTTGCGTGAGTTAGCTGGTACCTTAGTGATATCAGAAGGTGTTTACTATTTTTCAAGAACAGCATTTATCCATGGGAAAGTTGTGTTCACAGTGGGTATCGGATTTGTGACCAAAAACCACAACATGTTTATGATTCAAAGCCCCAGAGTTTGAGCGAAATAAAAAGCATTTTTTAATGTGATATGCGACAATGGATGAAACGTGGATTTATGACTACACTCCAGAGTCGAAACAGCAGTAAGCGGACTAAGAAATTCGTATTTTAAAGGGTTCAAGAAATAGTTTATATAAGAAAGCTATAGAAATGTTAGAGAAGCATTGGACGACTTTAGATTAATGACTGAAGTCCAATATTAGCTAAAGGTTTTTATTTTATTAATGAATTCCATGAATTTATTAAGTAATGTGTTAATTCATTGAATATCGAATAAATCACCGAAAAAACTTATATCACTTAGTTAACGAAACTATGAAAATTAAAAATCCACCGATTAGTCTGCAGAATCTTTCCATTAAGCTTTTTTTTGAATACATCGTCTACGTTTCTTAAGCAAATAATTTTGTTTTTCCTGCAATGAGTTTACACTTTTGTATGTAATATTGTAATGTTCTAGAGAATGACGAACAGAATGTTCTATTTTATTTTTATATTTCTGTAATTCTGAGAGGATTCTTAAAAGAAAAACTATGAAAAAAATTCAACTCTTACGCCGAAGAAAATTTTTTTTTTTTTTTTTCTTAAAAACTTTAATTTTTCTCACGCATCTCACAATTACTTAAATAGATATTTCAGAACAAAACTTTACTTACCAACTGCCATTAAACTCCCATGAAATGTATTTCGCAAAAGAGTCGATACTTTCACATAAGAGGCTATATTTCAATGACATCTGTTGTCACCTGTCATCAGATTTTCGTATGGCGTCTGTAAAAAGATTGACCAACAAAAAAGTAATTTTCATAAAATTATGCAAAAATTGAACCAGAAAAGAAGACACCAACACAGCAAATACAAGCAAAAAAGACAATCTGTAGAAGAAAAAAAAAAAAACAAAAAAAAACTAAAGGAGAAGGGGAACGATGAACCAGTAAATCACTACAATTTTAAGCATAATGTGCGGTCGATTGTCACCCGCAGTATATGTGAAAGTAAAGAAAAAAATAAAAAATAAAAATAAATAACATGAAAAAAAAAATTATTTTATCTTTAGTGTTTACGGTAGAAGACGAATTTTAGATAATCGATCGTTAGTATAATTCTCAGGTGTTTATTAGACTCTTCAACGTTTATATAAGAACTTTAAAGTTTTTTATTAATAAATTGTAAATGAGTGATTTAATTTTAAAATATTATTTCATGAAAAAAACTTTATTATTATTATATGGTAAGTGAATCATTACTATGAGTAGAGCTTTTTCCGATTTGTTGATTTAACAGAAAAATAGTTTAGAGCCCAAAAGAATTCTCTTACATACATTGTGTACGCCGGTATGCAAAAAATATTTTCTCTTACATTTTTCACGGGATAAAACAGTGACAGAGACAGGGACAGGGAAAGGGACAGAGACAGAGGCACAGACAGAGCAAAAAAAAACACAAACAAGAAGAAGAGGCCAGAATAAGACAAAGTATCTGCTTCTCTACGATGTACATAGATAGAGACACACATACATTAAAAAACAATTGTTATTTATAACAGTAACGGTGAAATATTATAATCATATGCAGTAAATTTGTTCACACTCTTACCCCTGCATACAGAAGCTGCTGAAACTATGACTATTGAAAACAACAGCAGAAACAACAGCAACAACACAGCGTCATCAACAGCAACAGCAACAGCATAAAATATCATAAACGTATTATGTAATCTATATGCATATATATATATCGTTAGTACTACATGCACAAGTATTAACCAAACCAGCAAACCAACCAAGGCATTGATCTCATCATACGTATCACTTATGGCCCGCAGTTATACTATACGAGCATAGTTTGTTATAGCTTTACTTTACATATATACATATACATGTACATCTACATATACATATTGGTGTGTATGAACTTGATATGTATGTGTTTATGAAAGTATTTTATCTTTAGATTCCCTTATAGCCATATTTTAATATATAATAAAATCTTTACTATGAATTATTTTCTTTACAGTAAATTCTTAAGCACACACACATACCACTCTACCACTATATGCACATACAGTGGCTCTTTCATATTTCATTGTTGCTTCTTATATTCATGTTATCTATAAAAATAAAAAAATAAAAAAAAAAACGTTTTTTTTTTTTTTTCAATTCTTCATCTTTTTATAGTATGCAAGAAAAGAAAGCATATACGTTTCGATGTACATACATATATACTAATAATCATTAAATATCGTATTGCAATTCGATAAAAAAAAAAAAAAAAAAAATTTATTCCCTGTTTTTTGTTTCGTTTTTTTTTTTTTTTATTTGTTATAAAATTTCGAATTCTTGCAAAACACATTTTTGTTTTTTTTTTTTTTCATTTGTTTTTTGTCTTCACAAAAAATTATTATTAAAATTCAATCATTGTGAAGAAAAGTATCGAATTTATATTATTTCATATAATTTGTGAATATCGTGTAACATCTTCAGCTTGAAGTAATTCTTTGTTTTCAATTTCGTCCAACGCATTTACATGACAAAGAACAGAATAAATGTAGAAGTTGCTCACATTTATATTGCATTTAGTATATGAATATGAGCGAAACATTTCATTACAATTCCAGTTGATTTAATATTTAACCCTTTGAGGTCATATGCCTGCTCATAGCGACCACAGCAAAGTACCACACACTGATCTTATATTATAATAATAATTTTATATAAAGAAGATTAAAAGAAGATAGCGCAACGTCAACATTAGCAAATTAAAAGTTATTATAAATTACAATTTAAATATGGAAGATGTCGATAAGTCTGACCGATTAGCAAGTTCATATTGTTTAATGAGAAAATCATGTAAATGCTAGAGAATATTCTTTTCTTTCTTTTTTTTACTGTTGACTAGAAATATGCACAGCCATTAGCTACAGCTTATAAAAGGTCTCAACTAGATAAGGAAACGGACGTCTATGTCGTATTTTAATAACAACTACAAGAAAAACTTGTAAGTGATTTTCAAGATGCAGCATCAAAATGGCCATCATTCCCAGATAAAGACTAAAGGCTTAATAACAACTTGAAATATTGCGGCACTGTGAAGATGTAAAAATTAAAGATTGTTCTATATGTGCAAACAGAAAAATCCGGAGCGGAAGATACCAAACTAATTATTTTCGTAATATATGTCCTTGAAAACTATTCCTTCAGACTGCAGATTGTTTTGGAAAATGCCACCAAACTATGGAGAACCATAAGATATAATTTTACATTAAAACAAATAGGTTATCCATTTCGTGATTCGGATTTAACAAGCTCGTGTCAGTAAGATATATTTAAAAAAACCATCATCCAAGGCACCATACGTTTAGTGCAACGTTTGCCATTTTACAATATGGATCTTTTAAAATTTTTGGATTGAGCTAAAGTAGTAAAGACTCACTACAAAAATGATGATTCTGTGTTAGGCACTTTTCATGCATTAAGTCCAGATTATGACCAACATAGTCATCTATCTGAGTGCACTTTAGACAAAGTAGTGAAGAAATTTGAAGAAGACGGACCTGCAACAGATTTGTTAAGACCCACACATTATCAAAAAGCACGCTCGATCTAAAATATTGGTGATATTAGTGAAAGTGTCGAAGAATATCCAATCATCTATGTGCCTGTTCGTCCTTCTGGTAACTTCGAGATTTTTTGATCAAATTTTTTCCGAAAAGTTTTTAGTCGAACTTTGTTGAAAATGGACTGACCACAACTATATATGGAATGATATCAGATGGTCAAACAAATGGATGGACGAATGGACTGACAGATAGACAGGTTTAATTCGATAAAGAGAAAAATTCTGAATCAATACTACTGGGTATTACATAAACCTGTACAAACCTGATACGATCTTAAACACAAACGGTATAAGATGTGAACTTATGTATTGAAAAAATATAATATTAAAAAAAGATCATTTTTAGGACATTAATTGACACGAAAAATGTTTAATTGATGATGTTGCATAACTTGTTTCGTTTCGTTTTATTGTTATTTGTTATCGATGAACAATTTCGAACGAATTTAATTAAAAAAGAAAAAAACTATAATTTCATATTCCTCGTACGAAGAACATAGGAATGATCGAAAAGATCAAAAAAAAAAAAAAAATTAAAACGAATAAGAAGAAGAAAAATGTGTAAACAATGACATGCGACGCCTTATGAACTTAGCGATGCTAGTAAGTAACGGTGCCCGAACAGGAACATACAATAGATAGAATGATGTAAGAGTTGATCGCGGCTATCCATGAGGTGTACTTTCTTTACGACACTTCCAAGTTATTACTCAAAATATTTTTTATCATTTAATCAGGCACATAGCTTGAGAGAAATACAGAGAGAAAAAATCTGAAAAGATCAATCGGAATGTTAAAAAAAATATTCATTAATTATTCAAATATTTTCCTAAAAGCAAAGCGGAAATGAAAATTTCTTAACTTTTGATTTCATTTCTCGTATTCGACAATTTCTCTTGAATAATTGAATGACGATCATGCGTCTTGTGTGCATCTGGGTGCTCAAAACAAAGTTTCAAAATAAATGATTTCTTTCCAATGAACAAACATAATAAACAGACACATTTTAAGAAATGATTAGATAATCAAACATTGGCAACTATGAAGGCATTAACTGTTTTTCTACAATTTTTCTTCTCAATAGATTTTAATGCGTTTAGCTTAAGAAATTCAATTACATTTCAAACGTAGCAAAGAGAAAAAGAAAAAAAAAATTAAATTAACGATTTATTAAAAATAGGCGTTTAAAACCAAACATTGCAATGCAAACAAATGTAATAAGAAAACTATTTTCATATAATTCCGTTATATGCGACATAAACTCTACTCTATTAAGTCATAACGAGTTTTAATGAAAAATTTATGATAAAAAGAAAGAAAAAAGAACATATTTTTTTCGCTATTATTGAGGTTCTTTTCATATCAAACCTATTCTTAAATGATTTAAAATCTCGTTTGTTGATGAGAATACAAAGCATAATAACTGAACTGTCAAATGCAATAAATGCATGTGCGAGGTAGACTGTTCTGTTTGTAAAGGCAACTCAAATCGTATTATTTTTCATCTCTTCGACAATCTTTTTTTGTTTTCGTCGGCTTATCTTCGAATGACTTTGAAATAACTTCTTCGATTTTTGTTAAAATAACCTTAAGGTAATGTGGCGAAGGTCTAAAGAAATTGTTACAATTGTGAGTGCGGTAAGTACAGGTGAGCAAATCTCACTTATACGTGGTCGTTAACGAAAAAAGTAGTGCTGATCTCAGTATTACAGGAAAAATGCAATAAAAATTCTATCGACTTCTTCGGCCAAGTACCTTACGTTGCATTCTACTGCTTAACGTAAGTGCCGGGAAGCACACCTCCTCTAAATCAATGGAGTGATACCCATTCTTCTTTTTCAACGACTGCTTTCACATGTCCTTTTAGGCGTTACAGAGAAAACCGCTAAACGTCCGCCAAGAAGCTCTTGAAACTCATTTGCAACTGAATTATTGGCGGAATTCTTTGGTTTCTTTGAGTAACGATTCATTTTTATTTAATATCTTCTTCATAAACCGGAGAAGTACGACGTAAATATTTAGTTCAGTCGTACAGTGCCATAAAATCTTATCACCAAGTGACGCTAACTCGTCAAATTTAATAAAAAAAAAGAAAAGATTAAAGCATTAAATTCAAGTTAGAAACTTGGAATATTTTAGGTGACTAAACTGACGGATAGATTTGTCTTCTAATAGCTTATTATAATTCTAGAATTCAGAGGTACTGGGCAGAAAAAGGAAACAAGCATCAGATATATTATTCTCTGGACGCAAACACTCTCATCAAAACATACCATCTGAAGCCACATAATACAAACGAAGCATCAAAAACCTCTAACAGAAAAGGTCATTAAATGCAGTACAGTCCCGTCAAAACACAAAACAATCTATAGAGAAAATTGACGCATTAATGTGACGAGTTTGGGAAAAAGTCCCCTCAATCATAGAAACTAATGGAGCTGATCATCGATTTTTCAATTTTTAAACATTATGACGGGAAGTCTCCAAAGGCATGAAACAAAGACATTGAATGTAAATGTGATTTTAAAGTATAGAGCATACCCGTACATATTGTACGCGGAAACGATAGAAATGCCAAAATATTACAAATTACTTTTACAATCAGTACAAAGTAGAAATAGAAAAATAAAGAAATACCAGCATAGAGAATACAATCAAAGGAATTGAAAGCGAGAGAGCGAGAAACCCACACAAGTATTACTAAAACAAATGGGACATGGCACGCAATTTAAGAGGCTACCTCTTCTCAATTGTTGTGCATTAAAAGATAAAAACACCGGGAAAAGAAAAGAAAAGAATTAAATGCAATGAAAACAACTGAACTATTGCAATATTTGTTGTTGATAACAATGATTTTAAATTAATTTCATATAACGATGATTTCTGTGACACGCCCCAACTGAAATGTGATTACAGTACCTGCGTAAGTAAGCATCGCCCGGATGCCTAAAAGCCTAGTCAACGGCTAGATTGTAGTAGGATTGTGTTGATGGTGTTTAGGTGCATGCCAAAGAAAATGTTGGCGATAAATTGTTAATGCAGCTAAACATTAATTGAAAGTTTTTCTATTATTTTTTTTTTTTTGTTTTTTTCTTTCTTACATTTCAGTTGAGGGTTTTGTGTAAATATTTGTTCGTTTGTTTGTTTTCATAGATTTCTTGCAACGCGGTCACCGGTTAGATGGTAGGTTAGTTAGTAAGTCAGTTAGTTAGTAAGTAAGGCAGTCAGTCAGTCAGTCAGTCAGTCAGTCAGTCATTTAATAACGGCAGTAAGAGATTGTTATTAAAGATATGTCGGCAAACACACATAAACATACATCTATACCTACATATTGTAAAAAAAAAAAAAAAAGTTGCTTAAATATTATGTATTGTGTTTAACGATTGTCTGCAATCAAAGAAATATCAATGTACGGCGATTAATTGTAATTGCTACAAAGCAAAGCAGAAATAGATGCTGTCGTAGCAGTAGCAAACAGCAACAGCAACAGCAACAGCAACAGCAAACAGTAACAAATTGTTTGGCAGAGGAAGACGGCGTTTAATTGAGTTTTGTTGCCTTAGACATCGATGCAATGATACCTTTCGGACGGACGGATAAACGATTTATGGTAAATTATATTTTTTTTTTTTTTTTTTTACAAAAAAACACACATACACACGTGCGTATCTATCTACACAATCAATTCTCTTGCGATCCCAGTGGGAGTGAGCTATATACGCTTTCATACAGCAAATATATATATATATATATATATGTATAAATATATATATATATATGTATATACATATATAATAATAATAATACAAATAATTGAATGTTTTCTCAATAGCTAAGATTACTTATGAATGCCTGTGTGTGTGCATGTATAAGTATTTAGATGTCAGGTGCTCAAATATTACATAAGATGTGATTTAGAAGGAAGCAAAATAATAAAAAAATAAAACAACAAGAACAAGCCTCACTTGAGCAAATGTTACGCAATACAAGAAAAGGGAGCCAGTTAACCACAATTCAACTTAAAAAAAAAAAAAAACCAAATTCTTTAATAACGCATTTTGAATAGCAATAACAAGAGAAACCTTTTTTTTTTTTTTTTTTTGATCTTTGCTTGCCTGTGCTCTTTGGCTTTGCAAGTAGACCGCGCATATTAGTTGCGTTTTTAAATGATTGTTACAACTTTGTTACGGGAGCATATGTTGTTTCTTTTGTATTGTTTGCTTATTTTGGTTCCTTTCTTTGTTTCTCAATATGTTGGCAAAATTTTTTTTTATTAATTTTTATTTAATTCTAAAAAGATCAAAATGATTTTTTATTATCTACTCCTTAGTGTAGATATGAAATTTTATTTATTTATTTTTTTTTTTTTCATAAAAAAAGGATTTGTGGAATTTTCTCAATAGGCAGATGTTGATGGAATGATTCATAAAAACTGAAATGGATTGACAATGTTAGTGAATTTTTTTTTTATCGCACTTAATACATATAATATTTATGAGGGCTTTGTTTTTCAGTCCGAAAGGGTTCTAAATCATCCTGTTGGCCCCGTCTTCAATTGGTAAAATTTCTGGTTGATTATGATTTGCTTGCTTGAGAGATAGTGAATATTTCCCATAACCTAAAAGGCGAATAGATTGTCTATGTCTTCTTTCTATCGATAAAAATGAGTTATCGTACCATTTTTAGGGCCATCAAGTACGTATCGGGAACTTGGCAAAATACATATATTTTTGTTTAGTGTGAGACTTGAAGTCCATTTTTACATATGCCTATTTATGGTCATTGACTTTCGATACAGTGCAGATATTTTCGATAAGAATGAGAGCAAGTGTCGCTTTATCCATATATGGCTCAATAAGATTTCCTTTGAAGGATATTTGAATGATATTGTGTGTATTAAAGAATATATTGAAAAAACAAATTTGATGCAAATTTCAATCAGAAGCGTGTTTTGTTTAAGTTTACTTCAAAACTAGAATATGGATGACCCTATACAAATCGATTGGTAGTCATTTCAAACTTTGATTATGTGTTCTTATACTTAAGTAATACTTTTTGAGATGATTTGGAAAAAATTTCTATATATTCCTGCCAAAAATTAAACCATTTAGAAAATAAATAGAATCAAATCATTTCTGGGAACACTCTCCATATAACTCCCTGTTTTAAGTCAGTCGTTATATAAAAATAACTCATCACATTTAATATTTCTCAATCGGCTAAAATTAGTACACTTTGGTATAGGAAATGAATGTAAAAAATAGGATGGAAAATTTTTTTGAAATACTTACGCTTATGTATAGGTTTCCAGAAAACAAAAGCCTTTGAACGGCAGTAGATCCTAGTTTTTATAATTTTATGACGAAAATTAATCCTCTATAGTGATGGGAGCACATAAAATTATTGTACTACTTTTGGACAAAATTTCAAAAATGACTTATTAGCTAAGGGTACCGATGAAAGGTAAGCCTTTATATGTCAACAAGATCTAGTGTTTGGGATTTTATAACAAAAATAAAGTGCAGCGTCAAGAGAAATTTCTGACCACATGGATGTCGAGTTATGTCACATCCAATTGATTGCGTGGCTTGGCGATTAACTTAAGTTGACTTTAAGGTGAAATTTTTATACGCTGATTTGTTGGTTGCATTTTGGCTTCTCTATAATGGCAAGCAACGTTTCTTTCAACCACTGTATGCCCTTTGCTAGCATTCTGGCAATCGGTATTAAGGTATAATTGTTAGAAGATAATAAAATCTTGAAGAAAAGACATATAAAAATAAAACTAAGTGAACTAAGTGAGCTAGAGCTAAGTGAGCTAGAACTAAGTGAGCTAGAACTAAGTGAGCTAGAACTAAGTGAACTAGAACTAGGTGAGCTAGAACTATATGAAGTAAGTGAACTAGAAATAAGCAAACTAGGTGAACTAGAACTAAGTGAGCTAGCACTAAGTGAACTAGAACTAAGTAAGCTAGAACTAAGTGAATTAGAACTAAGTAAGCTAGAAATAAGTGAACTAAGTGAACTAGAACTAAGTGAACTAAGTGAGCTAGAGCTAAGTGAGGTAGCACTAAGTGAACTAGAACTATGTGAGCTAGAAATAAGTGAACTAAGTGAACTAGAACTAAGCAAACTAGGTGAACTAGAACTAAGTGTGCTAGCACTAAGTGAACTAGAACTAAGTAAGCTAGAACTAAGTGAACTAGAACTAAGTGAACTAAGTGAGCTAGAACTAAGTGAGCTAGCGCTAAGTGAACTAGAACTAAGTGAACTATAAGTAAGTGAACTACATAGCGTTACGCTTTCTTAGATTACATGGCCATCAGTGAGGCACTTATCGTATATCAATTTTAATATGAATTAAAGGAATTGGTTTCTCCTTAAATATTGAAAGTGAATCTAAAGATATATTCACAAAAGTCGACATTTATTTATTATTTATGATTCCATTATTTTCGCTTTAGATACAAATCTATTTTGATTTGCTTAATACACCATTACATGAAACAACTTGGAATGCGTAAAACTTGCAAATCGTTTCCTAAAATCTATTAGGAAACTTCAAATTAATAAATTGATGTCAGCAAACATTTACAAATGAATTAATATATAAAAGCATTGAATGAAGACCCTTTACAACCCTTCAGATACAGTCATTATTTTTACGCTAATGCAATATTAAGCAATTTTTACTGTTAACAGTTAAATAAAGCTATACCGTGCATACAAAGTGATACATCATCATGATTTGTAAAATTTCTTTGACAGATAGTTTATGAATAAATTTAGTGTAGAATTTTTTAAATCCTTTTTGCTTGTTCTTTTTCTTTTTTCCAACTAGCAGCTGAGATTATAAAAATGATTTTGCAGAAAAATTTAAAAAAAAAAAAAATAAAATCTCAAGGGTTGTAGGCAATAAGAAAACAAAAAAAAAAAAAACACGAACAAAAAAGACAAAACCAAATCATATGGTTTGTGAACCTTTTACATACACAATCAATAGAGAACTGTGACAACCATGCCGGCGCACATGCATATACGTGGACTTTTCGCACACTTATACTAATGTACGTGCATACTCGATAAGGTTACAAATATTGCGTGCTTAGCAGAGATATGTTATCATCACAAATCGAAGTTAAAGAATTGTCGAGAACGAATGATAAAATGCCACAAAGAAAAGAATGAAAAAAAAAATTCTATATAAAAAAAAAAGATAATTGATTTGCGTGCTTGGAAATTGAAAATAAATTTTTAATGCTATAAGCTTTGTAATGGTCAAGTGTGGAGTGGTGTATGTATGTGTATGTATGTATGTATGTATGTATATAGTGTTGCAGTGTTTATGTGTGCAAATGGAAAAAAATCAAAATTAAATAATCAGTTAAATATCAGTTTGGTATTAATTTGTTTTGATGTCGTACGCGTGCGCACGCACTTACAATCGGTACAATTGCTTGCTGAGACTACGATTGGCACGCACATCAAACACACATCGCACCCAACCAAGGGGACAACCTGCTGCGAATATTTTGTATATTTTTGCTATCCTAAGAGAATGAATGCATCTATGTACGTAGATACACATGCATATTATGTGCCAAGCATATGTTTTTTTTTTTGCTTGTAAAAAAAAAAAAAAAAAAAATAAAAACAGAAAATGAAAAACAAAAAAAGAAACTAAAACTCAAACTCAAACTCAAAGTGAAACTGAAACAAAAGAAGAAAAAAAAAAGAAAAGAAAAAAAAAAAAGCACTGCATGCAAACAAAATCAGTGCTGACATAAATGTGATATATTGCCACGTAAATGTTGTTGATTTAAATTATAACGTTTGTTCCACACAAATTTTTATGTTTAAGATGCCAAAAAGAGGCAAAAAAAAAAGACCAGAACGAGGCAAAAACGACTAATCGAATTATATTTAAAAGAAGCTAAAGAAGCTTCAAAGGAGATAATTCATTAATATATTAAATGTCGTTGATCTCTACTGTAACGCTAAACTCTAGCTCCCACCCATTGCTTGGTTTATTGTAAAAACCTTTTTTTAAAAAAAAAAAAAAAAAAAAACTTTGCAGTCAGTCTAATATTCATCATTAACAGCTCTGCATTACCCAGCAAGAGATTTCATTCCATTTCATTGAGTTGCGCTGCTTCGTTGTAATCATGACTGACGAATTTGACTGATGTTTTTAATAGTTTTTCAAATTAATATACATTTTTGTGTTTTCAATACCACCGCATGTGGCATGTTATTGATGCTGCTTTTATTTATGCCAATTTTATTATCATGTAATTATAACAAAACTTCATTTAACTTTTAATCATTTCAAAGCACTCATGAGTATAATAATATTATAGTTTGCAGCCAAATGCAAGTGATTATCTTGAGAATACTTTTTTTTAAAAAGAACTCATCTCAAATTAATCGATTTGCGACTTGTTGTCGCCCATATGGTTTGAACATCCGATTCATTACTTTTTTTCAGTAATTATTTGTAAGCAATAAATCTTTTGAATTTGTTGAATACCTTTCGAGAAGAATTGAACGTTGTGAGTAGAATACATCGCCGAGCCAAAAAGTAACTTTATATGCAATCATATCGAATTGAAATTATCAATTCGTATGGAAAGAAAAGCCGTTAAGATAAAACTGGTTTGATATAAAAATTTGTAATCAACATTTTTGATGTTGATTTCATATTAGTCCCCTGAAATGAATGATCCAAATACAAGCCCCATCAGGACTGAAGAAAATGAGCAGTGATAATGAGTGATTCGGCTCTACGGAATCTTCTACACATAACACTTTTGTCTTAAAAAAAAAAAAAGGGTTAATAAAAGCTACATTTCGATACTCTATAATATTAGGAAGGCGTGGCAGATTTTTCTATTTTTATAGGATACCCTGAAAAATTTTACTGTTTAGTCTATGAGTAGTGAGCAAAACAACCAGAAAGTAGAGGTGTTTTCAGTTTACGTTGCACTGTATGCACTGATGCATCCTTTGAATAATCTGATCTATTTTCAATACCAAATTACTTGCAAGAAATTCCAATGTTTCGCCAGCAAAATGCATGCTACAGACATTATACAAAGACGGCCAGATGGACAGATGGACAGACGGACAGATGGACAGGCGGAAAGATGGACAGACGGACTCATGGAAAGATGCACAGGCGGAGAGTTGGAAAGACGGACAGACGTACAGATGGACAGACGGACTGACGGATAGACGTACAGGCGGAGAATTGGAAAGACGGACAGACGTACAGATGGACAGACGGACTGACGGATAGACGTACAGGGGGAGAATTGGAAAGACGGACAGACGTACAGATGGATAGACGGATAAATGGACAGATGGACAGACGGACAGATGGACACTTGGACAGACGGACAGAAGGGCAGGTGGACAAACAGACAGACTTGCAGCTAGACAGACGAACAGATGGACAGACAGACGGACACGCGATACTTATGAACGCTTGATATACTAAAAAGGTTTCTTGAAAATTATGAATTGTTGCGTACAATTTAGAGAATTGCTTCGCCTGGGACAAGCGAAGCAAACTTATGTCAAACTGCATCCGATATTTTTGGCAGATATAAATACAATGCTTTCGTAATATACATGAGAATTCCGCAAAGACTCAATAGCGGACGAAAAGATTTAAAATCTTTTTTCCTGATTTTTTTTATATAGCAATTACATGATATTTAGAAAACTCATTATGCGCCATCATTCGTGTAAAATAGTGAAAAAGCCAAATATGGTAAATAAGTATATCAAAGAGATACAGCGATAAAAGAAATTTATCTGAAAAATCCATTAAATAAAAATAATTGTTTTTTTTTTGGAAAATTTTGTGGCGTTTGTTTTTTTCTTCTCGTTGCCACAAGATAACAACCAAATCATTGGTATAGTTGAAGCATCAGTTAACAATAAAGGCATTAAATGACTATTAAATACTCTTATCGTGCGTAACCAAACGCAAGCACACTGACCACGACAGCGTCGACATTGGAAGACAAACAGCAAAATCAAAGAGAAAAACCAAAAAAAAAAAAAAAAAAAAAAAAAAAAAAAAAAAAAA
>KK351013.1:2281224-2311689 GCA_000671755.1 Glossina brevipalpis
GTGTTGCATGCAACACTGCAATTTCAGTGTTAAACTTAATGAGATGATCTTTAAGCGACGATCAAGCACCATAAGTTCCGCCAGCAGTCAGAGCATTACACTTAAAAGAAAAAATAAAAAAAAAAGAGCAAAAGTGATCTCAGATATTTGTCTGGCCTTTGTACAGGGAAGCCACAAAAACTTTATTTAAAAAAAAAAAAAAAAAAAGAATTGTATCTGAAAAAAAATTATTTAAAAAAAAAAAACGAATTGTATTAACAGTCAGATGTATCTTTGTGACTACCAAACAATTATTGTCTCCTTTTTCACGTATCTATACTACACATGTAGGTGACTATATACTATATCCGTACATTTGTCTCAGTTCCAGCGCCAGGTCAGCTAGCTAGCAGAAGATTGAAAATCTCTACATAATCAGATATTCCCAAACTTATTTGAATTCAGATCCATTCGATAATTGTAAACAGACACTACTATATTAACGAGGCTTTTCATGATAATAATTATGAAGTAATATAAGACTTTGTGTGTTCGCTAAATACAGATAAAAAATAAGAAAAAACAAAACACTTATTTTGTTCTAGTTTTGAAGAATCTTAAAAAATTTTTCAAAAATATGACTTGAAATATAATGAGCAGCCAGTAATTCTTTTCAAAAAATTGATTTAAAAAAATTCGTATCGATTTTTCTTTTTTTAATGTTTTTAATTTAGAATCTATCTCAAAGATAATAAATAAATGTTATGGAAAAGTAAAGACAATAACAAAGGTTAATGTCCCTAAATGGGAACAGTATAATAATCACAAATATGATGTTGAAGCATATGAAGCTAAACTATGTAAATTTAGAAAATTTATTAAAATAATTTAAGGAAAAAAATAAATTAATTTCTCAACACCTTTTTAACTTTCTGATCTTGTGGAGATATTACATATGATGATATTACCTATGATATTATATATGATTGCTCAGTCTGTCAAGATATTTTGAAGAAAAAATTTGAATTAATTTTGATTTTTTTTTTGAAAAACTTACTTTAAATTCGATATATTATAATATTCGATATAATATATTATATATTATATATATACATATATTACATAATAAATTTTAATTTATGGAAAACATAATAGATTTCGATTTTATATTTATAGCGCACTTTTATACGGACGGAGAAATTTTCAAGGCAGGCTGACAAAAATTGAAGGAGCAGTACATAGGTGGGAAAAGCTCGAAAGACATGATTTCAAGAAAAGTCCAATTTAAAGTCTTAAATTTCAAGTTAAAATATTTTTTTTTTTTTTACCTCAATACTGCATAATTTAATGGAATTTAGGTTCTTTTATATTTGCTCAGTCATCAATTCTGTCCAAGTCTTGCTCCAACCAATCCTTTCATGTGATTAGAGTATTTATTATCAATTTAATGGTCAAATTCTGTCTAGTAGATCTTCTATCCTAGTAGTAGATGTAAAAAAAAAATTCAAATTCTCTGAAGATTTACTATTTTTTATAGTAAATCACAGAGAATTCTTGTCGAATATATATTTCTATTATGAAAAAATAATAATTTTAATTGGTAAGATTCTATCAAATATTATTTCTTTGACTACTCGACAGAGAGTATTACTTATAGAATAATTAAAAATTTATTTCTTCCAACACAATTGCGAATAAATTGTGTACTTTGCTTATACTAATAATACCTTTATAAGGAACGAGATATGACTGCAAGAATTTCTAAAATGCTAATTAGATTCAAAGCAATATGTTCACTGTACATACTAAGGACTTTTTCTGAAAAACATTTCGCTTAATTTAAAAGGATTCTGCTTATTTTTTAAGCAAGTTTGGATTAAGCAGCTCCTGTGCGTTCAAAAGTATAGATTTAAGAAATATTTTTTAATTTATGCGATCAATCAACTCGGTCATCATTAAACCAGATTACAATAATAAATAAGACCATTTTCGATACCAAACGTTATATATAAAAATACTGAACCTGTTGGATGTGCTTTGCTTTGGCCACATTCTATTCGAATGTTCCTCTTCGAAAAATAACGAACTCCAGGTGACGATTCTTAATTGTCTGAGAAAGAACATGATCCCAAGAATTCGGCTCTCTCTCTCTCTACACGTATCGGGCTCTCGGCGCCTAGATTGCGATTAATTTGATCACTTTTGCTCATTTGGTGCACATGAAACGATAATTATCCGGCGCCTTGTAAAACTTATTTTATAATATATTTACATACATATGGATAATATACAAATAAATTATAAATGTTTTAATATTTTTGTTAAATTA
The DNA here is from genome assembly GCA_000671755.1 of Glossina brevipalpis. NCBI lineage: Eukaryota > Metazoa > Arthropoda > Insecta > Diptera > Glossinidae > Glossina > Glossina brevipalpis. The sequence continues at coordinate 2,283,533 of KK351013.1, forward strand.
TTTACCTTTCCAATGCAGTCAAAATAGTTAAAACATTCGTTTTTTTTTTTAAATTAAGACGTATAATTATTATTATATTTTTTTAATTAACAGATATAATTATAAAATAACCTAACATATATCATAAGAGTCATGCAATTTTCTACTGCAAAAATAGAGTAGAGAATTTTGTTTAAATATTGTCAGGATCAACTAATAAAAATGCTATTTATTTTGAACGTCACAACAATGAAATTCTATCATTTATAGGAGAAGTCTACTATCTAGGAGAAGTCCACTAACAAAAACAAATTTCTGCTATCTATAAAATTAAATCCTAAATGCTATGCTTATCTCTCATTTAATTTATTAACATTTCTTTCTATTTATTCATCTGTGTTAGCGTTTTAGTGAAAATCTTCAAATTTTCATTGCGAAAAACTGGAATCTCTATGTCCGACACAAGGACACATTAACCGTATAGTCCTGTAAATGAAATTTGCTTTTCTGCATAATATTGCTTTGGCATAATATTAATTTGGGAGAACATGCCTTTTTTGGAATGCATTACATTTCGACGAGATCGTTAAACAGACAACAATAACGTGCAACATCTTGTTTACAACATGTTTCTTCAATAGCACTGGGTACTTAATTTATTTATGAACTGTTTCTTCCTTTTGCCCTCGACTCCGTTTTCCTTATTGTAAAAGAAACCACAATGTAAAGTATCGTAGTATTGGTATAACAGACTCAGCGAAATCAGTTGAAAAACTGCACAACAACCAAGTTATAAAGAAAAAAGCAAAAAAAAAAAAAAAAAAATTGAATCTTATTGTCTCATTTAATGCTTAACGACATTTTCTAGATTCCATTATGAATTCATGATCGAGTAGAGCGCAAGAAAAGCTAATAAGATCACGTTATTATAAGCGTATCGCAGATGAAGATGTTTTCCATGTGATATGCGGTATTTTAATTTAAATGTAAACTGAGTCATTTAGTTACGAAAGAAGAAGAAACACTAGCTAGCCAGTAATTGCAAAAAAAAACAACAAAAAAATACATTGAAAAGCCAGTAAATTGTTCATCAAATAAGATAATTGAGTCTATAAAATACGTTTTATATATGACGTCAAGAGCTAATATCCGACTGATCGTGTGGATCATATTAAGATGTTTGTTCGAAGTGATTGTTCTTTCTAAGTACTTGATCTAAACTCTCATGTTTTCTTATATGAATAAATTAAGATTAGATTTTATAACTACGAATCAATAAAATAATAAAAAAAATATTTATATATAAATATATTTGCTTTTTAAGTCACAACTTTTTTATATACATCAAAGTTGTACATAAATCACGAGCTAGACGTTTGGCATAGCACGCAAGTAGACGAAGAGATTTATTGGTTTGATTAAGTTTATTGGTTTAATTAACAGGTAGTCTTGGTTGTAATCGAACGTCGATATACTGGAATAAATTATATAATTTGAAGGAATGAAATAATTGTACGATGCTAACGTGATGCATCAACGCTCTTTCTACTGGAAAATATTTGCCATTTTTGTGTTACTAGCGACAATTGGCGATATAGATTGGAAGCTATAGTCTTGTCTAGAGACAGTAGTCGATAATGCATAACGTTCTTTAAATTTTTATAAACCCGCTACATAAACCTTCTGGATATCCTTATAGGTCAATGGGTTCCGGACTGATTTCTTGCTGTCATTTTTCTTTTCAAAAATTTTCCATATTTTTTTTTTTGTAATGTCAGTTTATCGAAAGTATTTGAAATTTATCAACAAAAGATCTGTAAGTAGAAATTATTTCGGGTAAATTTTCTTCTGTTAGATCATTTGATATCTAAACGTCAAGTGATTTTCTGCTTTCAGAAATTTATTAAAGATCGAAATCGTCAAAGCCAAGATATTGTTTGGTTGTTGTCTTCGATAACATAAAAAAAAAAACAACTCTCTAAGCATCATTGGAAGCTTTGTCATATATTGAGAAGTTACTTCTAGGTTTCATTTTATTCAGAGTTCATTATAATCAATACAGATCCGGAAAAAGAAATTCAATCTCATGGGATGTTGTTCATATCCAGCTTTTTTCAAGCGGTTTAAGATATTACTTTCAAATTGGTTTGATGCGGATCTGGATGTCGTCAAAGACTTTGTCACCGATTGGGAAACTTTTTCTAGGTTCCACTTTTCCATTCCTTTTTAGCAACTTACTGACTGCTTCAGCATTAGTTCATTCAGAGTTCATTATAATCAATAGAGATCCGGAAAAAGAAATTCAATCTCATGGGATGTTGTTCATATCCAGCTTTTTTCAAGCGGTTTAAGATATTACTTTCAATTTGGTTTGATGCGGATCTGGATGTCGTCGAAGACTTTGTCATCGATTGGGAAACTTACTGACTGAGCAACTTACTGACTGCTTCAGCATTAGTTCATTCAAATTACACTAAAATCAATAGAGATCCGTAAGTAGAAATTCGATCTCATGGGATGCTGTTCATATCCAGCTTTCTTCAAGCACTTTAAAAATTTTAATTATTTGCCTTCAAATTGATTTCATGCGGATTATAAGTCGCAACGTGATGGGTTCTAAAGTCATCCCGCGTATAATATAATTTTCATTTTTCTTTATATTGTTCAAGCAATTAGTTGAGTACCGAAAAGTTTGTTTACAATCCTGAAGATACATGTAATGTATTGTCCAAAATAATTCCTTCTAAAATCTTCGAGAGCTATTTGAACATTATATCTCATTAGTTTCTTATAATTATTTATTATGAACTCTTTTCCATGGTGTCCATCCATTTTAAGAAGCTTTCAATTCCTTACCCTGGTTACATTCGTAATTAATTACTGTTTACTCAACCGGTGCTTAAGCCAATTAATTTCAATTCAAAAAGCGATTTTAAATTATTCCTGGTCACAACTAATGTCTCTGCTTTTGATCGTTGATTTTGTCCAATTCATTTCCAAATGAAGCAACGCAAGCAACTGCTAACCGCCTTACCGCGTGCTAAGCTAACTACTGGACTTTATTTCCTTAATGTTTTTTTTTTTTTTTTGAATTATTGGCGCTTACAGCTAAACAACGTATAACTGCTACTAAAATATACATAACTAGTGAGACTTAAACCAGACAAAGCAAAAATAAAAAATAAAAAAATAAAAAATAAAAAAAAAAAAGTAAATCAGTAAATGAATTGCAAGTGCCGGCTACTTATGGTAAACGTAGAAGAAACGATTTCTTCGCAGTTTTTGTTATTTTCTTATAACTTGTGTATCAATGCTACAAGATCTGTTTTTTTTTTTTTTTTGCTTTGTTTTGTTTCTTTTTTCTTTCTTTCTTTTTTTGTCAAATCGTAAGCACTTGAGTTTCGTTAACATTTTCGTTTTTAGTGAACTGGGGGCTGTTAGCTAAGCTTTAAGCATGTAATTGACGCTTTTAGTTGCGCTTGCTCAGTTTTTTTAGCAATGGCCATAGCAAATATTACCTGTTGTCCACTCAGTTAGCTTTAGTTGTTATTGTTGTGATGGTTTGGCAAACTATTTTGCTTTAAACGTGTCGTTTGTGTCGATTCAAAAATTTCTGACATACCACCGGGGCATCAGACAGCAGCTTTTACTAACTAATGGGTGCCTTACCATTAATGTTTGCCTGTTCTATGCTAGCATCAGTAACACAGCTGCATGAGTAAATGAAAAAAAAAACCAAAACTTAAAATTCAAAATAAAAGAAATTTTTAAAACAACCAAGAGCAAGCAAGTAAATTAAGTTATTGTTTCGTGTTGTTTAACTTGGATTTTCAAATGCTTGTTAAAGATTTTAATGTCTATTGTATCGTCGCCGATTGTCTGTAGACCTTTGAAATTAGTCTGTAATCAGATTTCTTACTGTTATCTGGTCTCCTGATATAGTTGCCTTTGATTATTTATTATTATGATATCAATAAAACGAGAAGAAAGAAGAATTTTTCAAAAAACAACGATTCCATATAAAACTAAAATTTCTAAAGAAAACTTAGAAATGCGTTTTGATTAAATAAGCTGAGGTACTACCTATCATTAATATTTGTTAATAAATATTAAAAACGTAAAATTTCTTTTTCGAAATGAGGAGAAAAATGGTTCCATCGGATACATTTTTAAGAGAATTCGTATTTGTACCAAAACATGCTATGAAACTATTTGGCAGATTGCGAACTATAGATTGAAAGGAAATATGGACAGACGGACAGACGTGCTTAAATGTGTTCAGAAAATGATTCGGAATCGATTGCTATACTAAGAGATCTATTTTAAGTTCTTTCTAAGTTCTTTCTGAAAATCCGTACAAACTTAACTCATCCTTACGAAGAATGATGTGAGGTATAAAAAAAACACAGAGCTTATATAGCAGTAGTGTTGTTTGAAGCAGCATACTCGAACTTTCACAGCAAACGCAGATCTAGGCAGAAAGCCATCGTAACATCATTGAAATTCCTGTGCTAGATAATAAACAGCACAATCAAAAATTCAGTCTTAAAGTAGATATGAACGTATATCAAATTTTTTGTGAACCTTGAATCTGCATTAATAATTAGAGATGTATTTCGTTAAAATATTAATATCTATACTAACATATGCAATAACAACAAAGGTGTTAAAGGTGCATTCCATTTATAAATGTCGCTGAGACACACACAAGTACTTATTTATTTCGTATAACCTTCATTTTCTTTTTCACTTATTTTTATAGTAAACGATATTTAATGGCCCGTAACATGGGAAACTTATCAGTTGTACACTGACCGTGAAAATCATCTAGAGTTAAGTCAAATAATGCAATTCCACCTAAACCACGATTTTTAGCATATGCTGCCTTCGTAGAAGCAGTATCGGGATCTTCATAACTAACCCATTCCCCATATTCGCCTTCACTGTTCGGAACACGGAAAGCATAGGTTCCAAATTTTCGAGTAGGATCCGACTTCCGACTCAAAGGTGCTAAATCTCCTTTTTTATCTATATTAGATGGATTAGGAAGTTTCAAGCAAACTTCCGCCCAATTAAGTAAACCGGGAGTTTTAGTTTGTGAGCCAGCAGGACCGGGTCCATCAGTATCGGTTACTATTGGTATACCATTAACATTCGAATCTTTTGTCATTTTCCAAGATCGCCCATAGCTAGCTACACCGACATTAATTTTTGCATGAGGTACACGCTGAGATATCCAATGATCCACTTGAAAATCAACATTGTAATGTGGCAAGCGATTGCCTTCCGCAACCGGGGGAAATATTGGAGCTGTATAATCAGCTTCTTCAGGATTGCTTTGAGGTGTAGTGAAATCAAATGCTGCCAAATTAATGAAATCCAAATTATTTATTAAAGCCGGAGCATTGAAATACCCTGGAACGTAAACAAAACTTGAAAAAGTCATTCCGGTACTTATAATACGAAGTTTACTTACAACTTGAGTTTACATTTGGCAAGACGGTCAACGAAATCATTAAGTTATGGGGTCGAAAAACAGTTTTTAAATCATTTACCAGATCTGTAAATTGTTCTTTATGTTCATCTGACTTTGGATCAACAATGAAATCACCGGTAAAAAGTTTTTTAAAAGATTTCCAAGCCGTACCAATATCTGAGTGAACCTTGCGAGGCTTGTTACGGGGCAATTGAAAAGCTAAATCCAAACCATCGAAATTATAACTGCGTAGCAGATCACGTGCTGATTCTATAAAAACATTTTGTTTCTGACGACCGGCTTCTAAAAGTTGTATGTATTTATCAGCCCCTTCACCGTCATGATCACCACCGACACTTAGTAAAAACTTTACATTTGGAAATTTTTCTTTTAAAGCAGTAATGGTAGCAAAATGGCGTCTCTGAACGTCACGTTGAGGATTTATGCTGGTAACTTGAAATGTATCCGGATTAATTCCAGCATAACCGTAGATTAAATGAGTACAGAATTGCAAAGAAATTTCCATGTCCGTGGTGGTGAATTTGGCCAAACCTACGATTTGTTTTTTGTTGTTGTTGTTTTGGGTTAAGCGATATTCTCACGAAAATTATTTCAATTCTGCAGCACTTACCATCTCTTTCCGAACCTTGAGCATCATAAAAACAAATCAGATTCGATTCAAGAGAATTCACTAATTGAAATGTAATTAACACTATACCGATAATTTGCAAAAATTTCATATTTAATATAATTGAATATGCACTGAACTGATCTCTTTGGTTTACTGTTTCACAATAAAATGAATTTTTATTTCCTTAGTCAATTAGTTGAATGACACATTTGTCAAATTATTTATGATCATGATAATCCCAGACATGTTACGTTCAATGAAACTTCCGAGGAGATGATGACTCAAATTGAGAAAATCTGAGCTTCTGTAAATCAAAGCTTAAAAAGCTCTAAAACGAGAGAGCAATTGCAATAACAAAAGCAATTTCTCTTAAAGAATATTTTAAAATTTGCCACTACTAAGCGTTGACACTTAGGGAAACACCTGATAAGGTTAAACAATTAATATGTAACGCGAATATTCTAGAAGCGGTTTATCAGTTATGTACGCATTAAAGTATGGAGGCTTTTAAATAAAACTAGATTTTTTGTTCTCTCTCTCTCTCTCTCTTTCTTTCTCTCTCTCTTTATTTACATTTTTTTTTTAACTCACTTAATTACAAACGAAATTTAGCGGCTCTCAATAGGGGATATTTATCCCCCGTACATAAACCACGGAAATCATCGTAACTCAAATCGAAGAGCGATAGCCCACCGAGATTTTTCGAATGTACATAACTGGCTTTATTAGCAGCTGATTCGGGATCATCATAACTTACCCAGACGCCATGTTCTCCATCACTATTGGCTGGGCGGTAAGCGTAAATACCATAACGTTTTGTCGGATCTCCAATACGGTGCAAGGGAGCATCGGCTCCTTTCAAATATCTATTAGCATCATTCGGTAGTTTTGCACAGATCTCCGGCCAACTTAATAAACCAGGCGTTTGACTTTGCAAACCCGATGGGGCAGGTCCTTCGGTTTTTGGCACAACTGGTGTTCCCGTCAAACCAGAATCCGAACTTAAACGCCATGCTCGTCCGTAAGTAGGCATGCCTAATACAATTTTATTGGCTGGACATTGATGTTGAAGCCAATAATTAACTTGAAAATCTACATTGTAGTGAGGTAAGCGATTTTCCTCCTGTAATTCATATAGCGGAGCAGTGTAATCGGCTTCATCCGGATTACGTTCAGGTGTGAGAAAATCAAAAGCGGCTAAATTTACATAATTCACAAAACTAGAAATGGCCGGCACATCAAAGTACCCTAAGAAAACCTCCAAAAAAGTAAAGAAATTTCGATCTGATTATTAAAAATGACTTACATGACGAATTGACATTAGGTAGAACTGTAAGCATCAACTCATAACCATCGGCATGTAAAACATTACGTAAGTCCCGGACCAGTGTAGTAAATTGCTCTTTATGCTCATCAGATTTGGGATCAACAATGAAATTTCCGGTAAAAACTTTCTTGAATTTCTTCCATAACATTCCGATTTCGGAATGAACTTTGCGTGGTTTATTCTTAGGAAACTGATAGGCCAAGTCCAAGCCATCGAAGCCGTACGAACGTATCAAATACTGAACGGAAGTTATAAAACCTAATTGTCTGTTACGATCACCTTCTAGGAGCTCCATGTATTTATCAGGATGATCTGGATCAATATCCGCATCGCCGCCAAGACTTAATAAAATTTTTAGATGCGGATATTTCTGTTTAAGAGCCGTAACATCATAAAATTGATGCTTGTGAATATCTAAATCCTCTTGCAAACTATACGCTTGATATGTATTCGGATTAATTCCCAAATAACCATATATCAGATGCGAGCAGAATTGTACGGCCAGTTCCAGATCAGGTACGCTTAGCTTACCTAAACCTGTTTATTTCGTCGAAAAAGAAAAAAAAATGTTTTCTATATTATTGTATATAAAAATCGTACACATGGCGATGTAGATTTATTTATTTCCACTATGATTTATAGTCATGACGTTGAGGTAATTGTTAGAGACGATGCAATCAGTAAAAACGAAACTGTTGTATTATTTCTTGCACTAGACTGAATAGAGTATTAATTTCCTTAAAATTAAATCCGCAATGACGCATTCTCTAGCAACTGTGCACAAGTTTCTTTATAGAAGTCGCTAAACCGTTTTCGCATTATGTGTAGACATTATGGGTAGACTTATGCTAAAGTACATTTAAAGCACCAAAGAATTTTTTAAAGTCTACGTTTCCTCACAAATGACATCACTCGGTTGCTTATTTAAGCAAACAATATATAGCATATACTTTACTGTACGCTATTTCGAAAGCCAAGTGATCTGAAATGCTATAATCGGACTAGATGGACCAATAAATGCTCTACTTTCAGTACCGCAATCCAAAGTTATGAATTTAATAAAAATTTTCAGCCAATTTTCATCATAAACCACTAAAAATTAGATTTCTTTTTCCATAGACTTACTTTTGATGACAATCCTTCTAAAGTAGTGGTCTGTAAAAGTTCGAAGCTGTGGCCAATGTTCATCATAAAGCACTAAAAATTAGATTTTTTTCCATAGACTTACTTTTGATGACAATCCTTCTAAAGTAGTGGTCTGTAAAAGTTCGAAGTTTTGGCCAATGTGTTCCAAATCTAGCAAAGTTGATAGTTTTTGTCAAACAGCTTCATTTAGCTTATCTGTTTTCCTTACAAAGTAAGAAAAATTTGATCCTATTGTCGTATGAAGACTTTTTCAAGAACCTATATATTCAAATTGGTGCGAAAAATAGACCTTTACGGTCTAAACCTAACATTACAAATTTAAGGTAAATTTTCATTACAAAATATAAAAAAAATTGCAATTTTGTGCCACACAAAGACTTATCATTTGGAAAAACCTTTACATTACAGAGGATTCAAAAAACGGTTCCGTCTTCTTCTAATTTTTTAAATTCATATTTCATATGTCAAAATTCAATTCTTACGCCCTTTGCCCAAACATATCGTTATACCAAATTTAATCATATAAAGAACTTATATCTCTACATAAAGCGCAAATATACGTGATCAAATATTGGATAGGTAGGCGGGCTTAAATTGATTTTGACTTAAGACAAATCAACCCCTTTCATTATATCAATCGAGTTAGAATCATCTTCTGAATCGACTAATAAGATAAAAAGGAAGACATGATTGGTATAATAATAAAAGTCGCGTCTACCTTGAGTGTTTCTGCATATTAGATATGATAGAAATGTAGTTTTTATTTGCTAAATCGAAAAGTTATTTGTTGTGCCTTACACCACTTGTGGTACGCGGCATATTAAATTCGTGCAAAAAGGTTCACAATAAAACTGCCTTTTTGAGACATCGATCGACTAGGAATCACTTTCTGTGTATGTTTCTGATATCTGTCCATGTAAACCTATGTTTAATCTACGGAAATTTTTAAGGTATTTTCGGGAAATTTGACTTACTAACAGATTTTGGACATACGCCATTCAAAAAGGACTTTATTGGACTGTTTTTATGACTACTCCCCCTATAAGCCTGTATTCACAAGAGTACTTGTATAGTGAAATTTGTAATATTTTTGAAAAAAAATCGGTAAGAACTAGCACGTGTAGTAGTATATAAAATAAATGTGAAAAATTTAGATAGAATGGGACCCTTTTTTTGAATCAATTACTATATAACTTTTCTTATGAAAAAAAATCCTTTATATGGTAAAGAAATAAAATTTTTAATATTTTATGATTTATATGAGTCCTTAATAGCAATTTGAAATAAAAATTAACTATACTAGATTAGAATCAGATACGTCTGCATTTGGTCCTCACCCTATTAACGACTTCTCATGAAAAGTAAGTCTTTATGTGACAACAAAGTTCCAATTTTTAGTACTTTATAGAAGAATAAGGAGATCTTCGACAAAAAATTAAATATGCTAAGCTTGGAACACGTCAGTGCACCCTTTAGGGTCCGTTCCGCAGAAGGGGTACCGAGAAAAGCATGGAAACCATATGTAATTTTTAACATTTCGCTATGAAACTAAATGAAGAATGAGATTAGGGAAAGTGCTATAGGGTATGCAATGGTCGACTTTGTCCGTCTACAACTTTTTCCTCACATAACACATCTAAAAGCGTTCGATAAAGCGTTTCTAAGAATTTTTGTTTTATATAAACTGTTGAACGCAATTACATTTTATTTTACACAAGAAAAACATTTATAATTGCAATTATTAGAAATTCGAATAACATTTACCTTCTCGTATAAAACTGCTCGAATCATAGTAACAAATTAGTTTCGCAGTACTATTGGTAGCACCATAAATACCAGCCACGAAAGACAACAAAATTATTAATCGCATTATTAATAATTAGCTCGCAATCGACTAACTATCACTTCAGTGAAGAAACAAAAAAAAAAAGTACAGAACACTATACCACAACAATTCAAAGTTGAAAAGACACTAAACTCTCGAGAATAAAAAACAAAGCTTAGCTGGAGCATTGCTGGAGTACAATGCTATCAATTAAGCTTTAATTCGTATAAAATTAACAATGAAACGAAGATTACAAAAAAAAAAAAAAAATGACGAGAGTGACTAGAAAAACAAACATAAAAATCATTTGATTAATTTGTATGCCGAGTGAAGCTCAATCAAAAAAAAAAAAAAAACAATTTGTATGCTGAAGAGGAAAAAAATCACGGCTTTGTCAAGGAAGTCTACTTCTCAGTTTGAATGAATTCTCTCTTCACGGTCTTTTTAAATCAAAACAAAATTCATTTTAATAATTTGGTAATGAATGAACTGCACTTGTTTTTAAATGATTTACAGAGAATAAATAAATTAATGAACTTTTTGTATAGAAACGAGAATTGCTTTTCACTCTAGAAATCTTAATCATTTAAGCAAACATTACATTTATTTTTTACAGTTGTTGTTTTCATTATTACAAGCAAATGATAATTTAAGGTCGTTTTTGTTATTATTTATAAACAATCAATTTTTTGTTTTTTTTGGTTTTTTTGATTTTTTTTTTCATATATTTCGTATATTGAGTGAATGATTGATTACAAATGTCCTCTCACTGAACGTAATATGGGAAATTTGGCTCCTGTGCAAAGACCACGAAAATCATCATAAGATAAATCATATAATGCCACTCCACCCATATGTTTACTCTTGAGAAAATTCGTTTTAACGCCAGCAAAATCGGGATCATCGAAACTTATCCAAAGACCATGTTCGTCATTATCGTCAGCCGGACGAAAAGCGTAGTTACCATAAGATTGTTCTAAATCCTGAACTTTACGTACGGGAGCATCGGCTCCTTTATATCCAGTGCCTCCTGTATTTGTTAATTTAGAACATATTTCTGGCCAACTTAATAAACCGGATATATTCGACTGTAGACCAGCCTCAGCAGGCCCTAAAGTTTCATGTATGATCGGTTTGCCTGAAATGCCAGATTTGCTTGACAATTTCCAAGCTCTTCCATAAGTTGCAATACCTAAATTAAGTTTATTGGGTGGACAATCATGATTTAGCCAATAATTGACTTGATATTCGACATTATAATGTGGTAAACGATTCTCTTCATCTCTTAGATAGATGGGGGCAGTGTAATCAGCTTCTTCTGGATTACGTAAGGGTGTAAGAAAATCAAAAGCAAATAAATTAATATATTCGAAATTCTTGTAAATTTCCGAAACGTCAAAATACCCTAAAAGAAAACGTTTAAATAAAAATTATTAATAATTTTCAAAATTCTCAAAACTTAATTCCTTATAACGTACAAGTAGAATTAACATTTGGCAACACTGTCATAGTTAATGATAAGTTGGCATTGCGAAAGACTCCAGAAAGATTTTCAACAAATTCTGTGTACTGTTGTTTGTGTAGATCAGCATCGGGATCCACAATAAAATCACCAGTAAATAGTTTTTTGAATTTCTTCCATAACATACCCAACTCTGAATGAACTTTTCGTGGCTTATTGGTGGGTAATTTAAAGGCCAAATCTAATCCATCGAAATCATTCTTTTTTAATAAATGAATAGCAGTTTCTATAAAAGTATTTTGTTTATCCTTTCCAGATTCTAAAAATTTTAGATATTTGCCCGCATCATATTGTCCATTATCATGATCACCTCCGATACTTAAATATATACGCAAATTTGGAAATTCAGTTTTTAACGAAATGATCTCTTTGTAATAAAACATATCCAAGTCCACGTTTAAACTAGAAATTTCAAATAAATCATCATTCAAATCTGCATAACCATAGATCAAGTGAGTACAAAATTCTGCGGCAGTCTTCAAGAAGCTGAGTTTCATCTCAGCAAAACCTAGAAAACAAAATATTTCACTTATTCGGGCGATTTTCTTTCTTTCTTTCATTTGTAATAGAAACCTGGCCGTAAATAACTTTGAGAATCGTAATAACATATCAGTCTTTTGTTTGTGCCTACAGCTGGCGTCTGACCTGCACATAAGTGCAGACTTAAGATTAAACTTAGAACAACGAACGAAAACGACGTCATTTTTTCTTTTGTTATAATATTTTCAAACCGTTCTTTACTGTATGAATATTAATTTATTACTAATGCTTACACTCAAAAGCTTTTTCTCTTTGAACTACGATTTAATCAGAAATGTTCTTATCTCTGTTAGTTACATTTGTTTTCAATAAAGAATATTGAATGTAGTTTCGTTTGTTTGTTTTTATTTATTAAAATATGGTTTTTTTCTTTGGGTTCTGCTGCATTTTCGGGTTTGTTTTGTTTATTTTCTTATTCGATGTTTGCAAATATTTTTATTAATGATGATGAAAATCAATACTTATGTGATTTTCTCAATATGTAGTTCTCAAAGTAGAGCAGAGTACGCATTAAAATAAAAAGTCACACAAAACACAAATCAAACAATATCTTACTAATATGCTTCGTTTTTCCAAGGAATTGAAACAAAAATGGTAAATAATAAAAAAAGAAGAAGAATTTATCACAGCTGTTCGATCTTGGTTTAAAGAAAAGAAATAGTGTTAGAAGAAGAATTCGGAAATTTTTTTTACTTCCTAGCGCTTTGATAAATAGATAGTGAAATTTGCAATTCTTTCGGCAGAAGAATGTAGTGTAGAGAGTCTTGCTTCTTCACTAGCTTAAAAAGCAATTACACTTATAGCTGTGCGGATTTTGTGAAAGACTGTATCTGTAACATGTAGTTCAACTACATATATATAGTGAGCTATTCACTCGAAAATATTTTGAAGAGAGTAGGCTAATATGAATATTTCAACAATCGTTCAATTGTACACTTGTCGGGATCTATGCTAAGAAAATAAAACTTTTCCTAACTTAAGAAAAGTTTCAGCGAGGTAGATTAGATTTGAGTAACTTGCAAGCCTTGATTAACTAATTAATTACTCATCTTTGATAGAAAATACTAAAAGAAACTAAAATATATAGCGCGACATAACCTCAAAACTATCCAACAAAGAGTGAACAATTTCCGTCACATAATCTCTGGCTTTACCATAACAGAAGGTCACTACAAAAATTGAGAGCAATATTTTAAATCATAGGAATTATTTTACGTGGCTTAGCAAGTCCAGATAATTCTTCAGTTTAAATTCACATCGATCGAAAACATGAAATTGCGAATAAAAAAAATTTTAAGAAAATGTCATACTTTACCGAATAGATTCCGTAACACGATCACGCCACTAGCAAACTTGATTCAAGTTGATGAGAATAATAAAACCTAAACATGTACTTAAAAGTCGTGAATTTAATTTTATTGTGAAAACTTAGATGTGCTGTCTTTAAGTTTAAAAAAAATCTATTGCAAAAGTCCCACAATCTTTTCTAGTTAGATCTAGGGAGCTGCGGCATCATTCTCAACTCCTTATATTATTATATTTATGTTTAGAAAAATTTCTGCTCATAAATTTCCACTTGGCACGATATGGTAGGGACTTAAGTAAAGAAGAGCATATATTTAGCATTAAGACATAATGATGGCGGTAACAAAAAAATGTTCAAATTTTTAAATGAATTATTGAATCCATTAGTAAATCCACTTAAATTTTTTCTTATATCTCTTTATTATCTTACAGTTAAGCGAATTTTCCACACATTTACTTTCCAAGTTTCTTTTGCTATCATGTTATAGGTAAAAATGTAAGACGAATTTATTGTTCACTATAAGAGTACTGAAGAATTAAATAAAATAATATATAGCACATTGAAGATATTATATGCGTATAAAACTTAAAATGCATATATATTTAACATAAAATGAAAGTATTGTTATAATAATAAAATATATTAATATTTAAAATAATAATTTATAAAAAAATAAAAAAAATTAATAAAATTACAACAAAATAAATTATATATACATTTAAAGTAATAATTAATAAACAATGAAAAATAAAAAATGAAAAAAAATTTATAAAATAATAAATAATAAAATATTTAAATATTTAAAATAATAATTACTAAAAATTCAAAGCATTTTTAATAAAGAATAATAATTAATAAAAAAAAAATTAAAAAAAAAAACTAAAAACCCAGAAAATTTAATAAAATAATATATAATGATATATTTAAACATTTAAAAAAATAATTAATAAAAAATAAAAAAATTTAGTAGAATAATAAAAAATAAATTATTAAAATATTTGAAATAATAATTAATAAAAAAATTAATTTAATTAATTTAATAAAATAATAAATAATAAAATTTTTAAAAATTAAAAAAAATAATTTATAAAATAAAATATAAAAAATTTAATATAAAATAATGAAATACTTAAACATTTAAAAACAATAATTATTAAAAAAATAAAAAATAAAAGATATAAATATTCAAAATTAATTAATAAAAAAATAAAATAAAATTTAATAAATAAAAAAAAATTATTTAAACATTTTATTTAAAGTAATAATATTTTATCTGTTTCTTTATTATTTTACTAAATAAAAATATTTTTATTTTATATTTACATTTAAAAATTGAACTAAAATTTTTTTTCGTTACTTTAAGTGTCTTTAATTAATTTTAAAATTATGTAATTTTATTATAATATATATTATATTATATATATATTATATAAATATATTAATACTCTTGTAGCTTACAAAAGTGTTCTTATCAGAAAATCAGTTCTTTTAAAAATCAAAGGGACTAAAACAAAATCAATTCGTGTGATTAAAGACTTTCTTAAAGCTATTTGCAAACTTTTCTAAAGTGTTATTCGCAATTGCGTTACAAGCCACGTATTGAAATTAGCGAACTACTTATTGGTGATTTAAAAAATTTTTATATTTCATTAAATTTCTTATTTAAAGTGAAATATTCTCTTTGTAAAATAAAAGCAATAACAACAACAGCAACAACCGAAATCCGGAAATCTGTAAATGTATTTCAAATAATAAATAAAGTTTATGAAAACTTTCGTGTATACTTAACTTTTCTTTTTCGGTTTTCCAAAAGAAAGGAAATGGAAACAATTAAAAACCATTACAATATTAATGTATTGTTAATGTAGCAAACATAAAATAAACAGACAAAAGTAACTACTCTCGAATAGAGATAGTCACGTGGAAAGTTCTAAACCAAGCAGTCTCCTTCTCTCTCTCTCTCTCTCTATCTCCCTCTCTCTTGCTCTCTTTCTCACTTTCTCTTTGCTGCTATTTAAGTAACAACGTAAAAGGGTTAACTGAATATTCGGTGTAAGGATTAGAGGATATTTTTGTTAAGAAAATAAGTAAAAGGGTGAAATTCCTTTAGCTGGCCAAGAAACGTAAAAGCATTTACATAGAAAAATATACATTTCCCAAGGAAGGGATTTTGTTGTTTTACAACATTCGCTTTGCATCCATATTCTAATACTTATGTAATATGCTAAAGCATCAGTCGTTTTGTGAACCTTTTAACTGAGTCTTCGGCTTCTTCTTTATTGTTATTATTATAGTTTAAATACGACTTTCAAATGAATGCGATTTTTAATGAAAATATTATTTTAACTTTTCATGTCTTCTTCACAAAGAACTCTTTATAAAGAGAAACCCAATAACGATTTCTTGTAAAATCAAAAAGAAAAGAAATATAACGTAAAAGCGAAAGAAAATTCATTTATTTGAGAAAAGTTCATGGATAACTTCATTAAAAATGAAAACATTTTTTCCAAGAAAGTTCAATATTTTTGCCACAGGCGTATAATATTAATTTTCACCCTTTCACTCTCTCTGTCTCTCTCTCTCTCTGTCGGGTAGCATTAGAAAAAGTCTAAACAGCTGCTGATTCGTCACTAAGATATCATCGACATTAAATGCATTTAATTGCATTATTTCCTCTTCATGTGTGAGAATAGAGTTGCGTACAAGAAGAAATTAATTAATTTATTAAAAATTTATAAAAAAAAATCATTTATTTTTTGGTTCATAATTTATTTATAAACCACTTAATATGTTTTTATTTAATCAGATTCTCAATGAATATATAAAGAGTTTTTTTTTTTAATTTACGCACATGTTTGTAGATAAGGTTGCACGCATTGTTTGTGAAGAAATTGTTTGCATTGAAAGTTATGAGCTCTACAAAATTAAAAACTATTCTTTAATTAAATTGAATAAATTGAATCATGCCACACATTATTTGTAGAATACAACAATATTCAAAAGTCCTCCACAGGGTCATCTTATAGGAGTGGATCCTTTTGAGATGATTTTTCACAAAATGCGAAATTATCGTCAATTTGATTTTAAAAAAATAATAATTATATGACTGTAGCGATCTGCCCTGTCATCGATAAATTTCGATTTTCTTTAACACTTTCACTAACGGTATCAACATTTTCGGCCGAGCGTGCCTTTCGATAATGTATGAGCCTTAATAAATCTATTATAGATCTAGCTTTTTCAATACTTCTTTACTGTTTTGCCTGTAGGGCGTTTCGATGGACGATCATATAAACTGTTCACAAAATGCACCTACGATAGAATCATCATTTTTATAGTAACTTTTTACTATTTTCATCGGTTACTAAGCGATTAATACTATAAAATAGCAAATATTATAATAAACAAATAACGCCCTATATGATAATTTTGTTTTACATACTGGAATAAGGTTACCATATCCAGACCACGAAATGGATGATCTCATTTATAGCTTCTTGGGCTTTAATTTTTTAATTAAATAAATTTGTTTAAAATGTTTTAAAAAAAACGCGCCACTTATGAAGTAAGTTAATAAAGAAGACGTAATAATAATAACCGAGAAAGTTGATAGTAAAGACAAGCCGCTAGGCGAGTGTATCTAGCTTTGTCATTATCACCATGACATGCAGAAATAAGCTTCGATAATCCGACGTAATATAAATAATGTGAGACCATTTAAGTTTATATGGTTCTAAGAGAGACAGAGACATAGAGACACAGAGAGAGAGAGAGAGAGAGAGAGAGAGAGAGAGAGAGAGATAGAGAGAGAGAGAGAAAGAGAGATAGAGAGAGAAAGAGAGAGAGAGTGAGAGAGAGTGAGAGAGAGAGAGAAAGAGTGAGAGAGAGAGAAAGAGTGAGAGAGTGAGAAAGAGTGAGAGAGAGAAAGAGTGAGAGAGAATGTGTGTACGTGTGTGTGAAAGAGAAATACAGAGTGTATGTTCGGGTGAGAGAGTGTGTGAGAGAAAGAGAGGGAGAGTGGGAAAGAATGAGAGAGTGAGCTATGAGAGAGAGAAATAGGGATAGAGAAAGAGAAACCGACAGAGAGAAATCTTAGTATTTTATATATGATAGAAAATAAGAGTTTGTTATGGTACGTTACTTATAATATATTAAATTAAAAATAGGTACGATCGGACTGCTAATGCACCCGCAGTTAACCAAACAAAAATGTGAGAAAAATATTTGTTTTTTTGACAAAGACTCCACTCAAGATTTTAAATCTAAACTCGTTTCAATGCAAGGAGACCTATGCAGCTGCAATAGTAGAAACAAAAAAGAGAAACGAAATGAGAACTAAGAACAACTTATGCTTACATTTCTGATAAATAGAAAAAAATAAAAAAATTATAAGAGTGTGTATGAAGATGATATCTTTTCTTGCTTAAGCTTGTGTGAATCAAAGGTACTTTTATTAAAGCTTTAATATATTAAGGCTTACTCTTACGCATTTATTTCCGTTCATTTGTATTCCCTACGACTCTGTGGAATACAGTAAATTTGTTTTTTCTTTTTTTTTTTTTTTTTGTTTTATTTCTATGGAAAAAAAGATCAATTTTTTAATGTAATTAAAACACAATTGTTTTACATTAAAAATGCATAGCTTTTACTTTATCAATATATTGTATAAATATTACGTGTAAATGTGTAAGGCCTGTGCATTGGCTTTTTTCTTTTTTCTTTTTCATTTTTTAATTTTGCAATTTAAATTATGATCATACACTTGTGTGTCAATTTTTTTCCTGTTAAAGGACTTAAAAAGGAAAAAAAGATAAAAAGAAAAAAATTTTTTTAAATTTTCATGCATATGCATATAGCAGTAGAGAAAAGTCACTTATAATATTTATTATAGGCACACCATCGAAGAAAGTACATATACTAGGTTTGTCCATCTAGAAATGCGCTTATCAGGATTTGTATAAAAGATGCTACAATTCCTGTGGCAAGAAAGCATAGATTTGATTCCATAATTAGTACGCTCTTAATTGACATTATTTCGCAAGTCCTTTTAAATTTTTTGAGTTGATGGGTACTAAAGAATCATCCCAAATCGTATGTAAGTATCAAAGTCATGGTTACTTTTTCTCTTTGAAAGACGATCGCGTAAGATACAAAAAATTAGAACGACTGCAAAATTTTAGTTCATTCGAATTATGCCCATGCATCTGGCCGTGCTTTTGTTAAACTTGTCAAAGTCCTAAAAGTGTAACTAAGAGCCTGAAATTTGTAACGAAGTTTTTTTGAAAAATTCTCAAAAACAAATTAAATTCATTTATAGAAAAGAATAAATTATTGAAAAAGTTTATAACGTAACATGTGTTGTAAACAATTTCCAAGCTATAGCAGGGAATAATTTAGAATTTATGAGATCTAGAACCAACCTATCTATACCCATGATAAAAACAATTAACTAAAAGCCGAACATATTATCTTTAAGTGTTGAGCATCCCCAAAGTCGTTATAAGACGAGAGTAGTAGTTCTCTTCTTTGTTAATAATATTTATGATAATAATAATAATAATGTTGTTGTTGTTTGTCTCGTTTTTGCCTTCAATGAGTTAATTTTTTGTAATCAGCATTGGCGATATATTAATGATTATTTTAATGGAAAATAAAATGGTTAATATATGAAAATTAATTAAAAATTTTATTTATATGTTTACATAATGAAAAATGAATTATAAATAAGAATAAAAGAAAAAAAGTTATAAAAATAAATAAATAACATGTTATTGTTCGCGATATCAACTAATTATACAGCATTCCATCATGTTGCTATCTATAAGCTGAAGGATTCTTAATTTCTAGTTCCATCTTTCGCAAATATCGTTTGGATATCATGAAATGTATAAGAAAAAGAAGTCTAAAGAATTGATGAAGAATGTTCCTTTAGGGTTGTTTTCTTTTTAATGACTTGTAAAAAATTTATATTTTAATTTCTTTCGTTTATAAAGTCAAAATTCTTTCGTTGTCCGAAAATAAGATATGCATATATAATTTTTGAAATAATTCACACGCTTTTCCTTGAATGTTTCCTTTAAATAGGTTTGTCTTTATCGCATTATTCTAATTCTATATGCTAAGTATTTTAGACGGTACCGGTACACTTGCAAATTGGCAGCGATGTACAACTATTTTCTTTCGTCTTTTCTTGACTTCTTCTTTTTTTTTTTTGCTATATTCAGGATGCAACTCTCGTCAAAATTCACCTTTTTGTAAAAATAAGTGGTTATCACTTAAATTTGCTTGTAATATGAGATACTTGAGATTACATTCGGATCAGTTGCTTCACATGCATTTCAAATTTTTGCTTATCAGTTCTAAAATGGTGCATTGTTTTAGAAATAAAATAGATAAAAACATTATAAGGTCACGGTCAGCTGATCATAGACTACTTCACTTAATAAGTGATTATCTTATCTACAACTACTTATCTTTGTCATGAAATATCGAAAATTATACCTTGCTTTCCCGTAAAGCCCTCATTTTTATGAGAATCCTTAAATGAGAAGCGATCCATAAAATAGATTAATATACTCTCAACTTTTATATCAAATTTTGTATATCAAGTTTAATTATGCAATGCTGGCTATCAAATACCGTGCACAACTTAACCTGATGTAACTTATTATTATTTTCATCGTAAAGTACCAAAAATTATGCTTCATTGTCACTTAAATTATTAAATTTTAGTATAAATTTAATTTTAGTATAAATTTAATAAAAGTTATTAAATTTTAATATTAAATTATTTTTCAGTGATAAGCCAAAAACGAGAGGGGCTAAAAAATGTGAACTAACATGATATAGATTTAAGAGAACTACGTTTCTCCTCAAATATCTTATTATTTCTCACATATATTCAACATAAAGTACTAAGCCATAAACACATTGTTACCATGTAAATAATTACTTTTCAGAGACTTTTATGTGTCGTGAGAATCCTTGTAGGGTCTGAGTTCAAAATAGTACATTCCTATGGTCCAAATTTATTGCAGTTAATTTCTATGTCAAATCATTATTAAGCAATCGTAAAATATTAATAAATTATACCTTTTTCCCTTACTTTTGATGAAAATTGCTATAAAGCAAGTGAAATCCAAAGAATAAACTTACGGGGTCCAAATTTAGTACAGTCAAATATATCATATCATGTTAATTATTATGGATCAGTTTTCATGAGAAAACGTTGAAATTTACATCATTTTGCCACAATGAGGCTTAATTTTCTTAGGAATGGTTAAACGACATGGGCTTCAAAATTTGGATCATGCGAATTAATATCAAATTAGTACCCCTAATTACCAATTCTTTTCCATATGATAATCTTTTTTAAGTAGAATATTATATGGGGTGTGGTCGTAAAAGTGGTCCAAACCCATCCATTTTCAATACACAGTTCATATAATTATCTTTTTAAAATAAAAAATCACGTTGGTTGTGATCGTCAAGATGCTCCAAAGCCTTCCATTTTCAACAAATACATTACTTTTTTTAAAATAAAGCATTACATGGGGTGTAATCGTAAAAATACATTTTCAACAATGTTCACCCTTGGACCAACAAAGCTCAGTATATTTCGCCAAAATTTGCGACTTGTAAACTTAATACAAAGAGGGGAGGCGAGAACAATAATCAATCGTAATAGATATAATAAATAATTTATTTCTATATTATTATATTTAATTATATATTATATTATTATATAAAAAAAGAGTGCACTATTTAAATTTTATGTCATTTCATTTTCATGCAAGTGGCAACTCTAAAACGATAGGCAAAAGAAGAACGCGTTATAATTGTAAAAACCCATTACCGTTTGCAAACTTCGCGGCATTTATGGTGGAGAGAGTTTTTTTTAACGTGTCAACAACTCGTACAGTGGTCAAAAAATATAAAGAAACTAAATGAGTTATAGACTCTTATAGGCTCTTCTAGTCTCCTTTACGACGACGTAATGGCCGGTCTTAGGATAACATTGCTGCTCTAAACGAAAGTTGTGCCGAATCGGCGAAAACATCAATTCGGCATCATTCTCAACGAAATACTACGTCGCGAATTTTGACGAGAGACGAATAGAAATATCAGAACTCATTCCAAAATTTTATGTTTTTATTTTTAAACGAAATAGCACACTCTTATTGCGACACCCATTATTAATTTATATACCTGAAGTAGAAGGCATTGAATGCAAAAAATAATTCTTTTATTTTTCTTGGTTTTATTTCAAATTTCGATATAGTTTTTTGAAGATAATATTTTCAGTCCGCATTTCTTTTTTATTAACTTATCCTGTCAAGTTGAATAAGTATTTTTTAAATACAAAAGTATTTTTATCTCAACGCTTTTCTCTGGTAGGATAGTTTAACTTTTACTAAATAAGTTTACAAACTTGCACAGAATTTTATTACAGTGTACACCTTTGATAACTATATGTGAAAGCAAAAAAAAAAAAAAAAAAAAAAAAAAACTAAAGAAAAGCTAAAAATTAAGAAGAAAAAATTTATAAAAAAAATTTAAAAAAAAGCAACAAAAGATTAAAAATTGATTACTTTTTATTTGTGCTTTAATGGCAAGCGAAATACAGAAAAAACGAATTTTTTTCGCTTTTTTTTTTTTTTGCATTTCCTTTAGTTTATTTGAAAAATTCTCTTCTGGGGTATCTTTTACGTTTTATATGCATTATAAGAAATAACCCAAAAGGCATCGAATACTTATATTATATATTTAAATATATACGAAAAGAGTAACAGAAGCCAATGTGCTACCTAGAAAAAACTATAACCTGAACGTTGAACTTCTTAATAAACTGCCAGTAGTAATAACTAAACAACATATTGGATAAAAAGCAACTGCTCTGGTGTGTATATGCTGTAAATTATTACTGCATCCATTGCAAAAGTTCATCACATAGTATGTGTGTATTGTGAAATTTAAAAATATTAAGCTTTACGTTACAATACTTTTTTTTTTTTTGAATAGAAATCGTATCAGTTCTTTGGAATAGAATAACGATGATGAAGTGATGACGATGGTGATGCTAGTGATGATGATGACAACAAAACCGTCAGCACTTTAAGCAACATATTTATAAGTGGCAGTGAATAAACTTGAAACTCTCGTTTGATAAGTTTTTTCTTTTCTTTTTTCTTTTCCTTTTTTTTTTTTGTTTTGTTTGTCTGTTATAGTTGTTGTTATTGTAAATTTCGCTAAATATTGATTGACTGTTGATGGTATTTACGCGATGCCAAGAATAGTTGTTACTTTTCAACATCATTTTTAGAGGATACTTGCAAATAAAATTTATATCTACATAACTTTTCGTCTACATGATTTTCTTAAAATATGCATCTGTCCATGCATGCTGTCCAATGTTTTGGAAAGTATACTATAGAAAAAATTTCATATTTTAGTTATGAAATAAAACTTAAATATTTAGAGGTTTGAGACTAAGGTTGAGCTTTTTTTGTTTGTTTTTCTTGTTTTTAATATATAATAATGGACTATTAAGGACATTTTTGTCCTAAATTATTGGAAACATTTAAAAAAAAAAAAAGAAATAAGAAAAAATGCCAGGCTGAAATGCCCTAAAGTACCTAGATTGTTGACTAGATTTTTGACTACTTTTGTTTGTTTTTTTTTTTTGTATTATTCACTTTCAAACCTAGCGAACTCCAAAATTTGTTGGAACTATTTCGAAAATTCAGTTTATGTAATACTTTGAACAATAGCTATCTATACGAAAGGACGAACGAAGCAATAGTCAGCAGGAAATGAAAGGAAGTCCATATGCCTGATCGCATTGATGAGTAGATCCAAAATGGATATATGCTTGAACATGGAACGAGCGAGAATTGTACGAATGGAGGGGTGAACAAGGATTGGAAGGAGGTTTCTCATCCTTTCGACGAACAGATGGACCTGATGAATACATGGATAGAGGGAAGCGCAGCTCAAAGAACTAAAGAGTAATCGTTCATGATTAACTTAACTTCGAATCTCATATTTATCCAAAAAAAAAAAAAGATAACTTAAGAGTCATATCTTCGGGTTTGATAAACCATATGCTCTCTTTCGGTAGCAGATAAAGCAATTAATAAAAGTAATAAAAAAGAAGTTCATGCAATATACGACTATAAAGCCTAGAATATCCTGGTCGTTGTAGTCGCACTAAAAATGTTAATTCACATCACTTTCATATGAAGGGCACCTTTTATGAAATAGTTTTTATGTGTTTTATACAAATTTAATTATCTTAACAAAGTGAACGCGTATCGCTTAATATGTACCTGTAAAAAGATACAAGCTAACGTATATTGTATCTTAAAGATATCTTATAATTTCCTTTGCTTGCTTTAGAAACGGAATTGATTGCAATGATTAATGTTAAGCTTAATATTAAACTAAATATCAGTTGTAACAATACTTGAGGGTAATTTTACGTAGTCCCCCTTCAGGCGGAAGAGCTAGCAACACTCGCGTATGTGAATTAAAGAATATATTTTTTTTTTTTTTAAATTTAATTTAATTTGCTTTTCATTTTTGCAAGCATTCTCTTATCCTTTCGTATTTTTATTCAGGAATCTATTAAATACATATTCCAAACAATAATTCCGTATCCGGTTGCGGTCTCGTTTGATAGTCATTTTCATTGACCTTTAAAAGTATTTTAAAACGCATGTCCCTCCATAACATGTATTGCTTATGGTTATTTAAGCTTATCTCAGTAATTTATGCGTTCATTGATTAAAATAAACAAATTTATTTATTCATTACCCTGTAAATAATTGAAGTACGTAATGAAGTGTGAAAATATTGCCTGTACTTTTATATTTTTCCGTTTTTTTTTTTTTTTTTTTTTTTTGTATGCTTGAACATAACAAAAACGTCATTATATGATAGGAAAGGATAGACAGTAATTTTATGTTAAACGCTATTTCTTTGCAGATAATTTAATTTATGAAGTTATATAGGCAAAAGTACTTACTTTGTTTGGTAAGGATCGTATATATAAAAGTTCTTCTTAGTATAAAAACAAGTAAAATTTTTAGTTCTCACAGAACGAAAAGTTACAGAGTAGAAATGGTCATCAAAGAATATGCACACAATGGATTTGTTCTTCCATTTGTAATATGCGGAAAAACGCATAACTCCATAAACTCCAAAGAAATTTTACCACATGGGTTGATCTATATTTCTTTCAAAAACGAATATTCATGCCCAGAAAATGTTATTGTGCATCTTCTACTACGAACTTGTGAAACCTGGTAAAACTGTGACATCTGAACGATGTCAAGCTCAAGTATCCATACAACTATCGGTGTACAGCTTGAGGAAAAAAGATCATTTATTAGGCAAAAGAAATCGAAAAATGATTCACTTCAAGAGCTAATCTTCAGATTCGTCTCGAAATTTCTCCCTCATGCGGGCTATTCTCCAGGCCTAGTCACTTTTTGCTATCACTTGTTCAGATCGATGCAGCTGATGAGTAGTTTTCAAAAGATGAAGACGTGCGAAAATGACTCGATGATTATTTCGCCTCGATAAGATCAAGTTTCTACCACGATAATATCAGTAAGCTAAGTGGTATTAAATTTCTATCATCGTAAACCATAAATAGTGATGGTGACTATTTAAATTGTTAAGCTGACACTCCTCGCAAATTCTGTTTTATTTCAGTGATTTCGGCTACTGAAAATACCAAAGGGGTCATGTTTTCCTTATATAAAAAATATCAAAGTTAATTACGGTAAAGTGGTTATTGAAATCGAGAAATTTACCTGTCACTTTTTGTGTCAAAGCAACTTAACATAAATTTATCTGGACACAAAACAAATTAACAATTAATTATCTAGTGTGCAATCATTTTACGAAATCACTGAAATTACTCACTCATTAAATGCTATATAAGAATATAGCTCGAATTAAATACTTCCGCTTAAGAATGGGTTTTTCACGTCTTTCAGTCACTCGTTAACAATCCTAAATACTAAGACAGCATGTATTTCGTTCGTGGATAGTCAAAGAATGAATTTGAAAAAAAAAAACCGCTCACAACCTAATAAAAAACATTGCTACGTACGTACACAATTATAGTTCAGTTTCTACACGTCCGATTTCCAAGTAAAGAAAGCCCATGAGCGGCGTACATTTCCAGATAATCATTTGAAGCGCTTAGAAAAATTTTTGTTTACTTTCGAAAGCCCCTTCTAAGGTTAAGTAGTCAAATTCTAATGTTTCCAATTTTTCTAACGTCATCCAATTGCAATATGTATCTATAAAAGACAATCAAGAACAGTTGTGATCTACACTTTGAAGCTTTTGGCTTTCGAGGATCCCATTGAAGGGCTACTGATGTTTTAATTTCCGTTCATTAAAAACAACACAGCGAACCTATTGATAGAATTTTTGTTTTTTTGTTTTTAAAATATTTCATTTTGTTCTTCTTTATGCAAATTTTTTTTTTCAAAAGCCCTTGGCAGTAAGACAGAAAAAAAAAACGAATTTAAAGATAATAATTATTTAACTGAATGTAAAAACAACCAAAGTTATAATTACGAGTTGAATAATGCGGAGCCATGAAAACTGAACACAGCTGAGCCTTAAAATAAAAGCAACGAATCTTACCAAAAAAAAAAAAAAAAAAAAAAACAAAAGTACCTTAAAAAGAAAAACCATGAAAATTACTACCTAAAGTGCCAAAGAAAACCATTAGTGAAAGTAATTAAATGATTTCACAAAATTAAAAGAGAAATTTCTACAGATTATCATACACGTTTAATGAATGATGACAATTTTGGCAGCTACTATCATACTTGACTATGACATATTATAAATTATATCATATATTACATATATTGCATATGACTCTACTTATTATATCTCCAAGTTGCCATCAAGTACTTTATACGTTTGTTATTATAACACCGAACAAGGAAAGTTGGAGATACGTTTGAAGGCAAACTTTAAAGATTCTAGAAGAAAGATTTTATATTCCTGATAAGTTTCAAATTCTGTATCGAATAAGACATGCCTCCTATCCATTGATCTCACCGTCTATGAATCCATGTTAAACATTTTCTCGGTCACAAAAACAAGGTAGTATTAGCTTGAAAGATGGGCGGCACTGGCAGGCAGGTGAATTAAAAACGTGCCTAACGGATCAGGAGACATACATGTAACATAACATAAACGGAGAATGTCTCTGTTTTGAACCGCTAAAAACATCATATTACTCATAAATTGCAACAGATACAACGATAAAGATAATGGATACATATTCATGACTTATCCCACATTTCTATGGAAATGGAAAAGACAACTAAGCCCATTCGTATCGATATTTGATTTCGTTTGTTTTTCTTTTTTAGATAAAGATGGCGTTGGTCTTTAGAAATAAAAGAATCGGACACAGCAGAGTATGATTCTCTTACTCTGCTTAGCTATTTCTTGAACACTTCACCCAATAAGTTCGTGGAATTAGTAATTTTTTTTCGCCATATTGCTTGTTGGGACACGACGATCCGTTGACCCGATCTTGATAAAAGAACATTTTTTCTTTTTCGTTTGGGGCCATTTTTTTTTGCAATTTCTTCATTAAAATACATTAATAACGCTACGTAATATTCACTGCTGATCTTTGGTACTTTTTCAGGATTCTTGTGGAATATTATACCATCTGCAAATACGGAAAATACGGACGATATTATTGTCTTGTAATCAATATTGTGTAAAAATTTCTTAAATTATACTAAATTTTGAAAAAAAATATGGTTTGTTTTTTACAAATGCCCCACACGTTCCGTATTATGGAAAATATTGTGAAATTTGTTCTATAAACATTTGATGCATCAATTTTTTATGTAGAAGAAGAAGAAGATTTTTATATGACTTTTAAATTGATAAAAATAAAATTAAATGATTTTTTATGACATAAAGCCCCATAAATAATGAATTTTTATGAAAGAAAAATTTTTTTTCTTAAATCAATTCGTCTTCGTTTATTCTGGTACATATGAAAAATTTTAATTTCTTTTCGTTACTAAGGTCACAAAGTATTTTTTAAACAATTCAAGATTATCATCTCAAGGTAAAAGCAGGTTTAATTACAAAAATAAAAAAAATATATATATAAAATATATAAACTCTTACTTGGCTCTCTAAATATTAGTTTGGGGAAAAAGAAATCCATTATTTTTTCGGTAGATGGCTAGACTGGTAAATTTCTCGTAAAGTATCGATCAAACAATTTCAGATTTATGCTCGTTGGAAAGGTGACATTTCGCAGTAAAAAAAATTCTTTTGTTGTTTTTTGTTTGGTGCATTCAGTTGTGAGTTACAGCGTGTTAAAAATGGAAGTGAAAAAA
>KK351013.1:2312636-2351111 GCA_000671755.1 Glossina brevipalpis
TTCATATAAAAATAATGGATTTCTTTTTCCCCAAACTAATATTATCTCATTAACATCGAATGATATATTTGTGGATGCAAGCAGCACAAAAAAGTTGGAAATCGAAAGATTCATTACGAACATGAATTTCATATCGTAGCTTAAGTATTGATTATGGGCAGATTGCAAAATTTTTTTTGGAACAATATATCTGCACATTGATCGGAAATATATCGCGTTTACACACCCTCACAAATAGACGACACCATTACAACAAAACAAATACTTATCCGCATTAAGGGTTTGACGTTAATCTAGTGTTGAATTCTTATAGTTCTTATGTGTTTTGTGTCCTCTTTCCCTTTTCTTTTTTTTTTTATTTTTTTATTTTCTTCTCTATTTAATACTAACTTGTCACACAGATATAAATCAACTCTCATCTCTATATATATATATATATATATATATATATATATTGAGCCACAACACATTTAAACAATAATATTTGTGCGATGATAAGCAACATATGATACTCATCTATATATAGTAATGATAGAAAAAATGTATAAATGTATGTTTAGCTATGCTGGTATGTGATGACAACGAGTACTTAAACGGATCATTGTTAGAGAAGTAAATGTAGAAAACACAAAGATTCAAGATATAACACAGCCACAGATAATTTCATGTTACATTGTCGTATGAGTGAGTATACAGCAGCAGCAGCAGCAACGACACATCACTAACAAAGCAGTCAAACCAGTAGAGGATATTTTTATTAAAGAGAGATTTGTATCTTGTTGTGAAATGCGTATAAAAACATTTTTTAATCCGTATTGTTTACGCTTATTAGGATACCAAAGAGTAACGAACACTATTTTAAATGCACATACATACATACATATATATATATATATATATATTGCACATACGCTTATTGTTACGATATTAGTATGGGATAATGATGTACTGAGTGGTTTACAATAGTCTTACCGTGCAATACCCATATGGTGAGATTAAAGTAAAAGTTGCCTTTTAACTTAAGCCATTTCGAGGATTCTTTACGAAATTATAATTCTATATATATATATATATATCTATATACATACACAAAGAATCGCATAAGGATTTATGAATGCTCCTCTCTGCTTTTTAAAGAGGTTCGCTCTTCTCATTTCTTTATATAAAGGAAAAATTTTAAAAATCATTCCCATAAGAATTTTCATTGTTTTGATTTTGTTTTTGTGAAAAAAAAAAGATGAAAATTCGGAAAATGTCAATGTTACGCAATAAAAGTGGAATATCGTATGCATTTGCAATATAACATATTTCGCTGCTCTTAAGAAGTTTTTGTTTTATTATGACAAAATATCACAGCAGGTGATTAAGAAAATGCTTTAAATATAGTTTTTGTTTTTTTTTTTTTTGTTTTCTTTTTATAGATCGAAGTAGAAATAATAGCAAATTTGGTTTAGTTATTTATAATCCTTCAATATATTTTAAGGAAAATTTTTAATTAATATCATGTTTTTATGTTTTTTTTTTTCTTTTTTTTTTTTTTTTAAGAAGCGAAAGCAGCGTAATAATCATTAATTTTCAGCAGATGTCTTTAGAGAGAGAGAGAGAATGTTTTTGTTTACTCTTTAAAAGACTGATAATACTTTAGTTGCTTGGTGTTTGTAGTTTCTTTTATATTTATTATCTAAATTTTAAAGATAAGCAAATAGCTCCTTATTGTTAATAATAATCATGGAAGACATCAAAAGGTTCTATTGGAGGCGAAATAATTTGTTTTAAAAGTGAGTTTATAGGATCGACATATAACTTATGCTCAGAGCGGAAGCTGTAGGATGTCTATATATTTTAATTCTGATCATGGATTTATTTTTATTTATCCATATTGTTTTATTAGTCTTTTCCTTTGTTCGTCTACCCAAGGCAAACTGAAAGTTAAATATTTCTTAAGAACTCAAATGTAATTTTTTTTTATTATGATTGCATAAGCTATGATAACACAGCATTGCACTTCTTCATACGCGATTAATTAGTATTCTTCTCTAACGTATTTCTTCTCTAACGCATTTCTTAGAAGAGTGTTTTCTTAAATTGAAAGGAATAAAGACCAACAGGTATACAAAACAATTAAAGCGTTATAGGGGGCAAGGCTAACTAAAATCATTATGTTTGTAAACACGATCTTATGGGGAATTTAAATAAAATTGTTACAATCTAATACATTTTTGATAGACCTCATCCTTGGATAAAAACATGTCAGCTCAAGAAAAATTTTAAAACTACCTTGAAAATCAGAACCATAGAATACTTCGAAAGACATCAGTCATACAGACAGACAGACAAAAAGAAAAACACAAATAGATTAAGACATGATTTTGAGTGAGTAGTAGATCTATCTAAATCAGAACTAGAATGATTTTCTGAATCGATTTAAGCCTCTCTGTATCTGATTTCTCTTCAAGTATTGTTGTGTGCAGCCTACGAATCGCAATATTTTTTTGTATTTTGTACTTTGACGAAATTAAGTCTACTAATGTGTTTTGGCTCAAAGATGAACGCTTAGTCTTTATATAACAAAGCTCGTTAGAAACTAGGATTTTGGTATATAAAATAATTGTTACCAATTTTGACCGAATGGAACCACTTTTTGGACCGCCTATTGCATCATAACCTTTGTTATGGAAAGTAAGTCTCCGTATGGTAAAAAGGTCTAATTTTTATTAATTTATGACACAAATGAGTCCATAAAGTAATTTAACATAATATACAATATATAACAAACTATACTACATATGGACCAGGAAGATCTGTTTCTCCGATTCTCCGTATATAAGGGTTTTCCACAAAAATTAGTCGTAAAATGACAAAAAGACTTGATTTTTTTTATTTCACGGTGAAAATTGTCCGAACATACAAGATATGGGCCAGATTTGTCTATTTTTGGGCCCCACGTAAGCCTCATTAAAACTAAGCCTTTGTAGGATAAAAAGATCTGATTTTCAATAGTCCATGGTGAAATGTTACATTTACACCAGACAGGTCTATTGTTTGGATCCACCTAATATAAGGCTTCTCATCAAGAGTAAGTCTGATAAAAACATCTTATCTTTAATATTTCATAGTCAAATTTAATTTGTAGTAATAATTTAATCTAAAAATTCGCTGCACCGAATTTGGTCCGTGCAGATCTATTTTTTGGATCCCGCGATACGTCGGGGTTCTCATGTATAATTTTTAGTACATCATGGTAGAGATAGAGGATAAATAAAAAAAGATTTACTCTTTAGATTCCCTTCTCTATAACCATGCCTTCGCATGGGAACAAGCTATAAAGTGACGTCTTTTTTTTCTCGGAAAGTAAATGAAAAATTTTATTACCTAAAGCGGTATAGTGTCGGACAAGGCCGATAATTTGTTTTTTTATTTATATTCGAAAAAATTTTCTCCTGATATCAATTTTTATGTTATAACAGCAAAACAATGCGTCCACTATGAGAATTTTTTGGAGAAAAGATCAGTGGTTTTCAATCGACAAAATATAATTTTTTCTTTTTTTGTTTTTGTAATGAATTTTTTTTCCTTATACACAAATCAATATTTTTTTCAAATTCTTATTTTTTTTTAAATTTTGTTTTTTTATTTTTTTTTAATTTAAACAGCCACTCAGTCACTACAGATGTTGGTACGGTGTTAGCGAGTAAGAATGCTATGGATTTTTTACGCTTCTAATTCTTAAACCTACGAGCTTTTAGTGTTGTTTGCTATTGCGATTTTTTCATTTCGAAACCAAAAAAGCTGCAAAACACGAGCAACGCAATCAATTAATTTTTCATACTGAGAGGTTTTTCTTTTCAATTTAATTTCGGGAAAAGGATAAGAGAAGAAACTAACTTAGCACAAGAAACATTTTTTGTCAGTTTTAGAAGTAAACCTGGAAGATTGGTAGTCGCGTAATTAATTCAAAAGTATTTTTAGTCGATTGCTTATCATAATAAAAGATAAAAAAGAAATAAAAATAATCAAGAATTAATTTTATAATTCAATTTGAATTATAAAGTGTTTGCATTTAACTTTTAAGGTTACACTGAGTGCTTTTTAAGGAAATGAAAATATGTTCCCTCGCTTTGCTATTTTCATATTCATATTCATTATAATTTTTTTAATGATTAAAAGGTTTTGTGTTACAATTTGTAAAAATTCAAAAATCAAGATAATAATGGAGAACAACATAAAAATTATTAATAACTGGTGTTGACAAGTCAATTTTCTTTATGTCCACCCTGCCTGCAATCTCAGTAGTAACAATAGGAATAATAACAACAACAACAATTACACAAATAAACAACAATTCGAATTGCATCTGCAATACAAGGCTATAGGCGGTGATCTATGACTCTATTGTTCTTTAGACGAGACAAACTGAAAAACAACAAAAACAACAAAAAAAAATGTAATGAAAAGAGAAACAACAGAATAAATGGACCAGTTCTGGTCAGTTGAAAGGTATACGGAGATGATAATGTTATGGAAGTAGAAAGATAAGAAACGAACAAAAAACAACTACAACAAAAGCTTGTTGAAATGAAAAAGAAAAAAAAAAAAAAAGAAGGAAATTTGAAGAGAATTGAAACATATTTATGTACGCACACAAGAGAACTGACAGAGGAAAATTGCATTTTTGCATACGAAACCAAGCTACAACTGCTGAAGTGCAAGTGTAATATGAACGAATATATGAATTGTATAACAACTGAGTGTATGAATGAATAAACGAATGAATGAAGTGGTAAGAGTGGGTGGCAGTTGTGTTAACGCCTCACTTTATTGCATATGACGGCAATTGTTGTCTTCTTGTTTATTCAGCCGAGGGGTGAAGAAGAAGATAATAATGACGATGACGATGACGATGATGGCGATGATGGCGATGATGACGATGACGATGATGATGATGACGATGGTGGTAAAGTCATATCTCTCGACAATGTGCGAACAAATAATTCCATCAACAACAACCAACAGCAGGGAAACAAAAGGTTCAGCAGCAGCCACAACAACAATAACGATGATGATAACGGGGTTCGAGTTAGTTATGTTGTTTTTGTTATTGTAATCATTTCTGAGAGTGCAACTTGTTAGTCTTCGGTATCTTGCAACTGTATCTTTCCATAGCATTCTAGCATTCATTGTATTTACCAAGAGTTGCAAATTTATGAATTTTATGAACTTTCAACAACAACAACAACAACAACAGCAACAAAAACAACATTTTTTTTCCTGATATATTTGTTTGTGTCTCTTAAATTTCCATATCATACGTTTGTATGCCTTTGCAAGGCTGCCATGAATGCATGTGAATGCATCTCCTTTTCCTTTTACTATGCAATACAACTCAATTTTATTTATATGCATATATGCGTAAACAATGTTGCATATTATGTGTACATATATACATATAAGTGTGTATGGGTGCGTGTGTGTGTTTGTGTTGTCATGTTTGTATGTTTACATTGCAATTTCAACACGAATTTTATTATCAGTGATATATTGTCATACGTTGCCTTTTGTACAGAATATATTCCATATATAGTGAGTAAGTGACATATGAGTGATTGTGTTGTTATTGTTGTGTACGGGTATTTGTATGTGTTTTTCACAATTTGATCGTATCAAAATTTATGTTTTATTGAAAATTGCACTTCCACAATGCATGTGACTGATAATAAATATATTTTTGCATTTTCTCCGATAACTAAAGATTAAATCGCCAACAAACACAGGATCACAGGACATTGCTCGTATGAAAATACATCATTGAATCTCTATAAACTACAAAAAACCAATTATAAGCTTTTTCCTTAGTTCTGTATTGACCAATTGTATTGACCAAAGATCTATTTAAGGTTTTAAAACACGAATCTATATAAAAAAAAAATGAAATCTGAAGTGTATTTGCTTTGTCTGTCAGTGGCAACTCATGAAGTTTAAGATATTTTATGGAATTCACATAAAAAAGCAACAACCATTACAAAGGCAAAAATAGGTCATCTTAACAAAGGTTGTTGCAAATGTCGAAACTTTTCGAATGGTTACCGATGTTAAGAAGAAAAAAAAGCTCAGAATATTGCCGTAGCTTCAAGGCAAGATCTAATATTGTTATGTAATCAACTGAATTAACTTCTAAAAGGAATTTCGTTCCTTCACTAGATTTCCTAGATTTTCCAAAAAGGAAATCTAATGAACGTTTGTTGTTTTAGTTGCCAAACAGGGAAGATGTGTAAAATTTGTGTGCCTGGCTGTTTTACTCGAGGAAAGGTGGCGTAAAAGCATTTTTTATTGCTTCAAACGATTTAGTTTTATTTTCTGAAACAATTTAAATCTGTCTGTCCATATGTCCTACCTTTTACTTGACGTTTGCCTTTTATTTTTGTATTTAACTTAATGGTTTCAATTTCGAGATATTTCGATGAAATGTTGTAAACAGAAAGAAGGACGTACGTTATTGTAAATGGATTGGTTTCGCCTGTTTTCGCTAACACCTATTAAAGCTTTATGTTGAAAAAGTTGTTAAATAAAAAAAATTTTCCATATAATATTTTTCTACATTAATCGGTGAAAATAAGTATTATGGTATATTAAGGAATGGAAGGAAAAAAATGTGCTTGAAAAGTAATCTTCTATTGAACCCTATCCCATACATATATTCCTACGAAAAATAAGTCCTTAGCGGTTAGCAATAAAATGTAATTTTGAAAATTTTATGATTAAAATTGTTAGAAAATAGTGTTTCGACGGCTAAATTAATTGTGGTAAGTAGGAGATTATATAAATCAACGTTTTGGATATCTCTTCCATATAAGATTGATTCCTCATGAAAAGTAAGTATTGAAGAGTGTAGGTGTTGATATTTTGTATTATAAAGAGAGAAATGAAAAACCGTGTGAGGTGAAGTGGTGCTGAATATTTAATAGTTGACGTTAACCGATTAAAGAACTTAGAATTTTCAGTTTCGTTCGCTTCTAATTCTCTAAAGTCTGTTCAGTTTTTATTAGATTGAATGAACAGTGTTTTGCTATTTTTTGCAGAACCCACTGCGTTTTCTAAAAATTAAATGAATTTTTTTCGATTTTTCTAATACACATACATTTTTGTTCTACTCAGGGAACGTAAGATTTGAGCATATGCTGAATGTTCAGTAATTTGTTTGCAGAAATCAAAAGACTACGCTCTGAAATATTTTTGTATGCCCGCTAACGAAGGTGAGGGATATATTCATCTTGTTACTTTGTTTGTAATGCCCAGAAGGTAACTTTAGAGATCTCACAGAATACATATATTCTCGAGCAGCATCAAATTTAAAATCGATTTAAGAATGTCCATCTGTCCGTCTGTCCCTTTGTCCGTCTGTCATTCAGTCCGTCTGTGTAATTACATTACCTTGGCCGCAAAAATGAAGGCGTTGGATTGAAATTTGGCAGAAACATTGGAATTTCTTTCGTATACGTTCCTATTGAAAATGGGCCATATCCATCGCAGGTCGATCCTACAGTATAAAATAAACTGAAAACACATCTCTTTTCTGGCTGTTTTGTTCAGTGCTCCTGGACTGAAAAGTAAAAATTTCCCTAGTATTCCATAAAAATAGAAAACATCTGCCACGCCCATCTATTAAAATTTACTTTTTCCCCCCTTTTTTTTTAAATAAAGGTAATGAGTATAAAAGATTCGTCTCTCAGCCGGATATAAATTTCTTAGATATTTCTTTTTACTTCGATTATATTAATATTAAGTTTAGAAATTAGTTTTAATGATCGAAAAGAGTTCGCTCATTATTAGCAAAAACATTGGAAATTAATTTTCCATTACTTTGATATTCTCGCTTAGTTATCTTGATATTATGTCACTATGGTACTGATTTTATCAAGAATACGTATTTATGTTATGCTTTAGGCATTTAATACAAACACATGTAATTATTATTACAATTAATTATATATACATATATATATATATATGAATATGAATAATAGAACGTCACAGGTCTGCTATGATTATTGCAAAGAATAAACGGAGTCGCTAAGCTGGTGATGTGATTAGGTTGCTACTCTCTATAAGATATTAGTTATGTTTGCTTAATGCAGTACAGTCTACAATGCTGTTATTCATATTTAATGCTCAACATATTTTCGAAATTATGAAAAAAGAAAAAAAAAAAAAAAAGTTAATATTTACCTCATTAATATATGAAACTATTACGATTCACTTATCTGCAAAATTCTCTTAAAGGCTTTCTTGCTCTGTCTATCAAATGTAATTAAGAATTAATTTATGATTTTTACTATAAAATAATTAAATATATATAAAAAGGTTATGTTCTCTTTGGTATGTGGTTGAAATACTTAATATTTATGATAAATGAATAAATGGAAAAGTTTTTATTAATCTATGAACATGTTGAAGATGGTCGAGCTTTTTGAAACTTTCACAAACCCTGCAACAAAGTATGAGACGAAGTCCAAAAAAAAAAAAGAAAACGTTATTTTATATAAATGAAATCACACAAAGATTCATTGCTTATGTTTATATAATATCTTTTTTGTAAATTAATAATTAATTACAGAAGTACGTGCATGCTTAACTCTTCACTTTTCACTGGCATTAAATCAAATGTTTTACAATAAAATTTCCTGTCCTAACAACAGATTTATTACAGATCACTAACTTGACGATTTACACACATAAGATATTTAATTTACAATACTCGTAGACGGTATGAACGTGAATGTGCACATCATCATGACATACATACGCATAAAAGATGAATTTATAACTTTGCAACTAGATTTTGCCAGTTACCGCAAACGGAAGTGTATTAGATTTGTTCTTATGCTTGTTACACATATCCCAGAAATATGCCATAAAAATTTTAGATAATTTTTTCCTAGACTTAACAATTTGTGACAAGAGAAGTACAAAGCCCTCCGCCCCCCTCCCAACGTAAGAACTAACCGAATCCAGAAAAACTTTTCAAAGAAGCTCATGTTTCCTAGAAGTTGTTTGTTCAAAATCAGTTAAGAAATAAATTATTATCTTAAGGGAAAGACGGTCATAAAACCTAAGACCCTTAAGAACTGAAGAAGAAAAAAAACAATATTTTCAATATCAAGTTTAATTAAATAAAATTGAAATTTTCTATAAATGTTTATATTACAACTGCACAAAAATATAGTTTTATTCTATTAACTCATAGGCAACTAATAGATCCATTCACCGATAGTTTTATAAAATAGAGGAGAAATAAATTTCTCTTAAAGCTGTCTTTTTAAAACGTTGGCTTTCATCTTCAAATAATTTCTGTTAATGTATGGCGTGTTTAACACTTTGATTTATTGTGCGAAAACTTTAATAATATACTTGTACTTCTTTCTCTCTTAAGGAAAAGAATTATTTCAACTCTAAATATATTAGAATTAAGTAATTAATGCTGTGTGAGTGTATATATAGGAAGAGTATTCAATACTTGAATTAGTTACATTCAGTAGTTGCTTCAACACATGCGTGTTTCTTTAATGATTTTTATGCTTAACTTTCTATGACTGAATTTTTAAAACTCTATTCATAAGAGAATTCTAAACGAATTATTAATTTCTTTTTTTAAGAATTAATTATATTTAAACTATAATATATGATAACTTAGATATTTAATTGAGTAATTTTCGTTTTAATTGCTTACTTTTCAAGTCTATAATTAGTGATCATAAAAGAAAGAACAAAAAGCCATTCATGTTAGATCGGATTTTTTCATCGAGTTTCAATGTTTACCAAACAGCCGGCAAAAGAGAAAAAAAAAAACAGAATTAAAAAAAATGTCTTTGTTTATCCCATATTACCGCTAGTAGCAATCGAGCTACATATATAATAAATATAATTCATATGAATATGATGAATGTGGCAGCATTTTCATAACGAAACGCGAGCAAACTATGACTCTTTTAAATGGTTTTTTAATTCGTAAGACATGAACATTCGAAGTTACGAAATAAGAGGAAGCCGTCACCTAAACTTTAAGAACAGGAAAAGCATATAAAATCATTTTAATAATAGTTATAGTAGAGAATTAAGACTAAATAGATTGGGACTATCATAAAAAATAATATGGATTTATTTTAGATCTAAAAATATTTCACTGATACGATCTTTTCATCTAAATTCAAGCGTGATTTAGCTTTGATTGGGTAAGATAAGCGGTGGCTGTTCTCGTTCTCGTTGAATATCAGTAAAGTCTGTATTCTTTTTGCCTAGGAAATGC
The DNA here is from genome assembly GCA_000671755.1 of Glossina brevipalpis. Taxonomy (NCBI): domain Eukaryota; kingdom Metazoa; phylum Arthropoda; class Insecta; order Diptera; family Glossinidae; genus Glossina; species Glossina brevipalpis. The sequence continues at coordinate 2,322,937 of KK351013.1, forward strand.
AGTTGGCCAGAGATTTATTTATATCGTACTTTATTCTCAATCTATTTCTTCATATAAGGATTGCTAGACATACTGTTGCGAACGTTATTTTCTGAGCAGCCCCTCACGGAGGGAATGTCTTTGATATGTGTTAGCGTAGTGACGGTATGGAAGACTTTTATAGGACGATGCAGGAGGGAAGACCAAGTCTAAGTATTATTAGAATATTTTCTCTAATATTAGCGAAACAAACAGGTTAGTGTGAGAAGCACTTATATATATATATTTCGATTCAGGTCGTCAAAGAAAAACTATGAAATAACTAAGTAACTAAATAACGAAATAACTAAATAATTGAATAACTAAATAAGGGGAATAACTAAATAAGTAAATAATTAAAGAAGTCAATAACTCAATAACTAAATAACTAAATAACCGAATAACTAAATATGTAATTAACTAAATAGTTAAATAAAGTAACTAAATAAGCAAATAACTAATGACTGAATAATTAAATAACTAAATAACGGAATAACTAAATAACTAAATAACCGAATAACTAAATATATAATTAACTAAATAATTAAATAAAGTAACTAAATAAGCAAATAACTATTGACTGAATAATGAAATAACTAAATAAGGGAATAACTAAATAACTAAATAAATAAATAAATAAAGAAGTCAATAACTCAATAACTAAATATGTAATTAACTAAATAATTAAATAACTGAACTATGTAACTAAATAAATAAATAACTAAGTAACTAATTCGTGAATTGGAATTATGATTTTATGATTTTATTTATTTATTTATTACTCCTACCAGTGCAAAAATTACGAGAGACATTGGTAGAAATATAAAATTTGACGAGGATTTGTAACACATTAATGAAAAAAACCCTTTGAGACTTACAAGGACGATTACGTGTCTAAAGTCGTAAATAGTCGAATTGCTTACGGACACTTATCCTAAAAAGTTTATGCCGTGCGCAGAACAAGCTCGCGATGAAAAACTTACGTTATGTAAATATTTCCTGAACAAGGTGAAGTGCGGTAAAGTTCCGAAAATTAAGTGTTTTTTTCTTTTTAAGAAAAATATGGCTACGAAGATCGAAAAGCAAAGTAGAGAAATGTCAGTTAGTTATGCTCATATCCTGTACTACATTTGTAAGTTTAAGATAACTATTTTCATAGTTTGGCTAATCTCTTAAGTGATAACACTTCATTCAGTACGAATTTAGGATGAATGCTGGCATCTGTATCAAGATTTGGAAAAGAGTTGCGAAACTTTGATATGACAGTGCCGTGGCGAACCATTCGTATCTTAACAAGACTTTGCTTCCTCTCACAAAGCCACAGCAACCGAATGACTGAAAATTGGAACGACTACGTTATCTTCAACTTACTTTAATGGAACTCCCCAGATTCTAATAGCTTAGATTATTATGTGTACGATTTAGTTGATTGAAACACCAGTAAACATTCCCATGACACGATTTCGTTTGTAAAGGATACTATCATGACCTCAATAAGGAACACGAAAAAACTGAATTAATTAATTTTGATAAGCAATGGCTATCGGCTTTGGGCACCCTAAAATGGTAAAGCGAATGGGTACTTTATTGAGTAGGATTGAATTAATATCATGTAAGCATTTCATGTAATTATTGTAAGATTAAAAAAAGTTATAAACAAATTAGTGTAATCTCTATAACGATTTTTTACTATAAAAGTTCGCTGAGGCTTAAAGTAGTGCAAGTTGATTGTTAGATTACGAAATAAGTTGTATTCGAGACTTTTTTGAAAACCTTAAAAAAACTTTTGTTATATTTAATAAATGATTTCAAGAAAAAAAAAGCGATTGCGCGGGTATAATAATTTTTTACCTCTTACTTAAGTTCTTTTAGACATAATCTGTTTCATTTTCAACTGTAAAATACTCGAGTTTAATTTAATTCGCGTAATTTTTTAATGCATTTAATGGAAATATAACATATGTTGTCTATTAGTGTATTGTACTAAAGTGTTAGAATTTTCTTTTTTTCTTCGAGACATCCGCGTATAGTTATATTTAACATAAAATATTTATTAATAAAAACAACTAAAGTTTTACACTAAAACGCACTCAAACATAACAGCGATAGCCAGGCTGCAAAAAAAAAAAGCATTGCTTTTATATGTTGATTTTATAATACGTATACACACACACACACACACACACACACACACACACACACACACACAGAGTAGTCTTTCTATTCATGCTACACAACTCTATAAAAAGGATATTGATAAAGAGCAACAACTATAACAAATTACATTAAATGTAATATTCGGTAACATGTTGTCGTAATGTATTTAATAAAATTATAAAAGTTCAAAAAAAAATATTCCTTTTTTTTTTTTTTAAATTTAACTTTACTTGTAACATGGAACACCGGAAAGTAGTGATGATGTGCAACTGCTCTAATATCTGCTAGACTAACGCAAACGCAAAAACGGTAATAGTGTAATACCAAATAAAAAAGCACGATGGCTGTTCATATTCTATACCTACTGTCGAATGATGTATACAATGTATTGTCGAATGATGTGATGTCAAGAGGTAAAAATATGAAGTCAAAATGTTAGACCCAATAGAAGATTTGGTATTAATTGCATGCAAAAAAAAAAACCAAGGACAGCAAATTAGACTTCCTTAAGATCGTATATATATAATTAAGGCTATCTAAAGTTTGAGCTTTTTAGTATCCAACCATCTATGAATCTGATGTTGTTCTCAAGGGCATAAGACTTAAGAAGAAACTTTGAAACTGAACACTGAACACTGAACTGATTTAATCTCACAGTTAATGTATTAAAATCGGCTATCGCATCTTTATTAGATTTTGAGTCATATTTTCAGAAAATTTCGGATTTGTTATTTTCAGCAGAAGAAGAGACTACAGATTAGTGGTTCGATCCGTTTTCGAATGAATGACTTTAACGGTATGTGTTAATGGAAATGAGCAGATATAACCATCATATAGCAAGGTTGGGCATTTGTCAACATAACCCCAACGAAATGTTACTCGATTTGTGTCCGTATCGTAAGGTTATTCTCGATTGAATATGTCGCGTTACGAGGCAAATTTACATCACTTGCGGGAAATTTTACTCTCGCCAGATCGTTGCGAGCAATGCACAATAGTTGCGTTACGGTAACTAAAGCACAATTAACCATAATCCAGGCGATGATCTAGGCGAACCATTAATATGCACGATAAAGTTGAATATACGTGGAAGCCATTTTTGAAAGAAAGGGATCAGATGGTTGGGGCGTATTATGGTTCTATCTAGCAACATGATACTATCAATAAGGGAAGCTATCAACAATAATTGATGATGTTTTCAGTATAAAGTACGGCTCCGCATCCAGCAAGCTTTAGCAGCTGAAACATGTTACCTCCACGCGTGTTATTAACACACGATACCCCTTCTGATTAGTCCAATTGATTACAAGCAATTCCTTGAGCGGCGCTTGCATTCTTTTTGGGAAAAGGGTGCATGGGTAATCTCTATAACACCGCTGCATTCGTTTATGACAGATGATATCGTACCCACCGACTTCAAAAATAAAATTTTGAGAAAAACATGTTTAATGTTTACCATAATAGTAGTGAATTCAGACTCTATCTTGGCATGACACTTAGGGGAAATATTCTTGATATAGTGTCCCATCAACTAAAACAAAAGTGAAGTTTTTCATATTTCAAAACCAATATAACTCCTTAAAGAAGCCAAAACAAAAAATGAAATTAGTTTGCTAAAGCTGCTACGCTTCCTTTTTGTTCTTATAGAATCTGAAAAGAGTTTTCTTCTGTACTATAAGATGTGCATTTTCATAAGTAATTATCTTTTATAATAAATCTTTTTATTTTTAATTTAATAAATCTATTAATAAATCCTTTAATTCTATTTATATACATTTAAAAAAAATGATTTTATTTTTAGTAAACATTGGGTGATATTAAGTCATAATATTACTACGAGCATCAAAAAATCACAAGTAAGAAAATTATATTCGATTAGGTGACGAATCTGTTATAACCTACACCTTTATCTTAAAAAACGTGTCTAAAAACTAAATTTAATAAGTAGGCGTGGCAAATTTTTCTTATTTTTATTGTATAGAAATTTCTATTTTGTGATGTGTGAATAATGAACAAAACTCTCAGAAAGCAGAGGTGCGTTTAGCTTATTTTATACTGTAGGCGTGGTATGTGAAAAAACTCTCATTGTTTTTGTTAAATTTCATCCAAATGTTTTAAGTTCCCACTCACATTGCACTGATAGGCAGACAGACAGATAGACAGAAGGACAGACGGGCAACCCTAAATGGATTCTAAATTTGATTCGATCAGATTACATATATACTTTATAGGGTCTAGGAAATTTTCTTCTGGGTGTTGCAAATAAACTGACAAACTTAATATACTGCCATCCTTCGGTGAAGGATATAAAAATTGCTTTCAAAAATGTGTCATAAGTATTTTTCAGCACCACATTTATATGAAATTGACGCTGATCGACTTACTAGTTAATTTGGTAAGTACCCCTATAGAAAGCTGTAGTCGTTTTTGATCCTCATAAGATACTGAGTTGATTTAGTTATGTTTGTCTGTCCGTCTGTCCAATCCAAGCCGAACGACCCTCGAAGATTCTCATTTAAAGTGAAAACCTTTTCAACTTTCATTTGTCAACTTGATGAGTAAGGGCTATTCAAGATTCTCTCTAGCCTGCTCGTTTTTAGTAAAATTTGTAAAAAAATTTATTTTAATTCAATTCTATTTAAATATAATAAATAAATTTTTTTTTTTTCAATTTTTCTCCAAAAGGTGCTGAAAATGTGATAACATGAAAGCGATTGATAAGAGCGGATCTTTTATTTTATGTTTTTTTGTTTTTTGGCTGATAATAAATAATAAGTAATTACTTATTAAATATTTATGTGCGTACAAAGTGTAAGAAAAAAAACTATGAAAAAAAAATTTATAAAATAAATTATATTGTCAGCCATTGTAAAAGCGATATCAGCCAATGCGATTCAGATATTGGACGAATTACCACTTTTTCTATTTAACTTCAAAATATGGTTGGTGGCCATCTAACTGTATATAATTTTATATTAACATGCAAACTCGAAAAAATTTGCATATAGATATAAAACGATATATGAACAGACCACGGTAAACTTGCAACCATTTTATTTATAAGTAGCCTCTGCAAGCATATACATACATGCGCACATACATATATACACGCAAATGTCATTTTGCTTTATGTATAACAAACACATATATTTATTCATACAAACATCAACGATGAAAAGTAATTAACTTATACATGAACATAAATAAACACAAATACATATACATATACATATACAGATATTCATATACAACATATAGTTTTGCTTTTTGAAGAGCAGTCTTGGCGAGACCGCAATATTAAATCTTCAAAATATGTATAAGAAAAAAAAATTTAATTGCGAACGTAAACCAATGATATGGCAAATGGGTGGTGTACGACGACTCTTTCAAATGTTTCTCTCGTATACGTATGTACGTATATACGTATGTATATAATATTTATGCCCGCATTTTATGATGAATGGTTTATACGTGTTTTGTTTAAGAATACATTATAAATATATACATATATATATATAAGAGGTAAAGAAGAAACAGAAACCAGTAAGACACACCCATACGGTTTTTCCAGACATTTCTCGTTCATTTACAATTTTAACTATAAATTATTTATATGCAAATTTTGACAAATATTGCAATGTTTTGCTACTGAGTACATTGTGTTTTAGACTTTGCCCGCTGCCCCGATGACAGAGCAGTCTTAGAGTTAATGGTCTAAGTTATGTTCTTAAATATATTATTAGCATTTAATGTATATTTAATTTATATTTATTAGTCAGAAAAAAAAAGTAGACCAGAATCGCAAATAAAATTCATTGCATTCGATTGAAGGCCTTTTAAAAATTAGTCAAATTAGTAACAAAATTTTTGCTTGAAAAAATATTTTTATTAAAAGCGATTTATTTCTGAAGTTAAACGAAAAAGCGTATGACTTCGTTTCATCGCCAGTTTGAGAGATATGGATAATATCTTTTTGGACTTTTTAACAGAGACTTCCACTTCGGACTGTCATGGGTGCCTAGTCATGAACACTCTAACCCCACCGTGCGTATAAGCACTAAATTATTTTAATTAACAATACTCGGCGTTTCCCAGAGAGCTGAACAATCCCCCTAAGTGGGTATAAAATTTATGTCTATATCATAAGAAGCACCTGTACGTCCGGGGTGCCGGATTCAGCACTAGCTATAGTCGAAATTTATACCCTCTAGTGAGAGTTTTTCTACCTAGGATTCTATAACAACCTCGATACTTCTCAAAGACCCGCACTCAGTAGTTAGATAACGAGGCATTCACCAACTTCTCGGACAACCTGCAACATAGTACAAGGAGCTTCATCGCTTGAACAAGTTAGCTCCCGTAGATTATTTTTGGCCCTTGAATTTTCTATGCATCCCAATAAGCCCATTCTGCTTATTAAATCTTAAAAATATTTTGAAGACGGAAAGTTATCGATACAGTACAGCTTATGTCCACCATGCTCTAAATTTAACTACTACTTTAAAACGCCCTTACAAACTAATGGACGGAAGCAGTTCTTAGTATTACTTAATTGTAATGAATCGCGAAAAGTGAAAAGCCTTTTGTAAAAGTAACACTTCCTTCGATGCTTCTTTCTACCATTCTTAACATACGCGTCATTGGGTATCAATACTTAAATCTTAGTCGTTAAGTTATTGACTTAACGTTTAGAGCAGAGACCACGTAGACATGGGGAGTTTCGGTACATTTACATTCCGTAAAGGGGAAAGATGTCGCAGTCGCCTTCCCAGCAGCTTTGCAATTTCTCCCGCCAGACTTTTTTAAGAGCTGTGAAGTAAATATGTATTCACGTTTTCATGCAAAGAAATCCATTCCGTTCAAACTTCTTAGTAAAATCAATCACTGACTATTGCCAAAAATTGAGGGAATATAAAATGATATGGAGATCTATTATTTAACACTATAAAATTCGTTAATGAGTTTACTTGACGCATTAAAGCTGCCTATGTAGCCTTTTCTTTTACAGCCTTCGAATTAATTTACTTGTAGAAAAGCAGTTCGGAATTTCGGATACTTACGCTTTCTAGTCTAATATGCGCAAAAACATCCTACTTTTCCTCCTTCTTTTACCTATAGTCCTACTGGTCACCGTTGCTCCTACGAGGATGTTGGACATACATTGAGTGCACAAGTAAAGAAAAACTGAGAGAATTTGAAGATACCCTGCGGCAAACCGGTCTAAGCCTAATATCTATTATGCTATACAGTATCTCAATATAAACATTTGACAAAGCAAAGAAAAAAGTAATCGTAAAAAAAATAGTTGTTCTGCTAATGAGTGTCTAAAGTGAACGGAGATTTAATTACAAACAACTTTTCGTTGTCTTTATTGGTATTTAGAAAAATTTTTTATTTGCCGATGATCTCCTGCCTGATATTAGATACACTGGAAAATAGTAAGTGCGTTGAAAGTCGAAGTTAATAGAATAATTTCGTGCATTCAATTCAAGGCCTTGATATTTGGGATTTCTTAGACTAGAACAGAGCAGCGGGGGTATAAAAAAGAAAAAAAATCACTTTCTCTACATGGCTGGAAATTGTCCCCAAAGTGCAGATTATTGCCATAAGAAAAGCAACCCTCGGACAGCATGTGGGAGCGACAACTCGCTAGAAGAGAAACAAAATAAAAATTTTTTTATTTCTTCTTTTTATATAAATAAAAAAAAAATTTTTTTTAATAAATAAATAAAATGTTTTTTATTTTTTTAATAAAAATATTTTTTTTTATAGAAATAGATGGAAAATTTATACACGTTTTCTCTTATCATACTCTTAAAAAAATTTTTTTTACCTTAAAAATTAAAGTAGAAAAAATTTTTTTTTAATAAATAAATATAAGAAAAATAAAATTTCTATTAATTTTTTTTCTTTGTATAAATAAAAGAAATATATTTCTTACTTTTAAATAGAAATCCCTTTCTGTATTGTTTTGTTTTTTTTTTTATTACACAAAAATTGGTTAATTGTGTGGTTACTGCCATAAAAATAAGCAATCATCTGCCAGAATGTGGACGCAACAACTCACTAGAAAGCAAACAAAATAAATAAACATTTTTAATTTTTTGTTTATATAAAAATAAAAAAGATTTTTTTTTAAATAAATACATAAAAAAATTTTTATTTTTTTTAAGAAAAAAATATTTTTTAGATAAATAAATAAAATATTTTTACTTTTTTTAAGTAAATAAACATGAAACTTTTTTTTTTGCAAAAGTGAAAAAAAATTTCTATTAATTTTTTTTCTTTGTATAAATAAAAGAAATATATTTATTTTTTTTTTTAAGTAACAATGTTTTTCTAGACTGTTTTGTTTTTATTATTTTGTGTTTTTTTTTTTATTTAACGAAAATTGGTTAATTGTGTAGTTAATGCTTTAAAATTAAGCAACCATCTTCCAGAATGCGAGCGCAAACGCTTATCAGAAGACAAAAAAAATATATAAAAAGTTTTTATCTTTTTTAATGTCTATAAAATTTTTTTTTTATATAAATAAAATAAATTTTTTTTATATAAATAAATACAAAATTTTTAATGATTTTATTTCTATTTATGTTTATTTATTTTTTTTATATAAATAAAAAAAAATTATATATTTTTTGAATTAAAAGTAGTTATTCCTTTCTATCTTTTTTTTTTATTGTCATTATTTTCTTTCTTATTTTTTTATTTAGCAAATGTTGTTTAATTGCATCCTGTTTTGCATTCTGATAAAAATCTGCGATTTTTTTACATCTCGCAAGTCTACGTTTGAAGAAATTTGGATACTCAAGTCGAATAACTAATAAAAGTCATTTATGTGATTTTTTTTCTGGGCGAGTCAATATTTTTTAACTTTTAAAAAAAAGTTCCTTTTATTACTAATCAGTTACTGCGAACTCATTATCCTATAGCACATAGATTTTGTAGTAAGCTAACTAAAGGTAAAAATAGCATCTGTTTCATGGTCGTTCCCATTTAAATTTATTCCTCTACGGAACATAACAAAAATCTAGAACTTTCTATACAAAAGACAAATAACCGAGCGGGAATTTTCAAGGATTTGCTTTTCTCTCTTATAATAAAAAGTCGGAACAAATTTCATGAGAAATAAAAAGCACCGTTATATAGATCGTTTTTTATTGACTTTTTTTTTTCTCTACTAAATTATGTTAATTCAAATCATAATCAACGTAATAATGAAACCACAACAAGAAAGAAAGAAACCAAATGATGACAAAATTGATAGGTATCGTCTTACAATAAAAGCGAATGCAACAGTCAGTTACGAAGACAGATAACAATAACAAGTGACATGTGTTACGGTAGGACTAAGGTTTCTTCTGCCATGTATATGAGCAAATAAATTAAAAGGTGAAACTCAAGGTGGCGCCACATACCACAAAACCAATAGAATAGAAAAGAGCATAGGAATAAAAAAAAAAAGACAAAAAACAAAAAAAAAAAAGGCAAACAAACAACGCAAGGGCAACAATGCATATAAAAACACATACTACGACACATGGCCACAGACTTTTAAATAATAAAACAAGTGCTGAAAGTTTAAAATGAAAAAAAAAATGAAAAAAAAAAAATTAAGGAGAAAAAATTTAAACCAAAGTCTCTCATACGCATACATACCTAAACGTTAAGCCCATAGTCTTTTGATTCTTAAAGGCAAAATGTCATTACGTAAACACACACAAACGTATTGAACATGAAAGCTGATATATAACCTGAACTTACTCGGGGTACTACAACAACAATACCTGCAAACATAAGTCTCTACAAGTACTTAGGTTAAGTATATATATATATATATGTGTGTGTGTGTGTGTGTATATGTATACTGCTTGCCAAGTGTATGATGTAGTTACGGTAGTGTGGTGTCACATTCCGTGTACGGTTGGTTGGTAAGTTTCAACTTAAATTGAGCAGAAAACCATATGAAGGCGCCGTTAAGGAGTGTGGTTATCAATTGTTATTGTAGATCGAATCCTTCATGTTTCCCTTTTTCTTTGCTTTTTCAACAGAATTTCAATATTTCAGTATTTTGACACTTGCTAGAAAAAGAAAAAAAGAAAAAAATAAAAAGAAAACAAAGAAAGAAACGTATTAGCAAATACAACAAATATTAACGGGAATTGTAACGGTCACATTATCGCAAACATGAGCAGCTATCCGAAGGTCATTCTTTTTTTCCTTTTTTTTTGCGTTATTCTGCTTTAAAGCAAATAACGGTAGGAAACCGCAAGTGTCATGTGTTATCTGAAAGGCGCCAACGTTTCCTTTTAAACTGTCACGAGTGATATTTTTTTGTTTTTTAGAGTTTTTTTTTTTTGTTCTTCTATTCTATATTTGATTTAATTAATTAAATTTCTTTTTCAAAATTAAATTAATCTTCTTAAGAAAACACAAAAAGCAACAAAAAGCGACTCTCCGTTTGAAGCTTAATTTTGTTGATTTAATTTAGTAGCATTCCTGTCGTGGTTCCTTACGTTCTCAACTCATTTCTCCGCATTATGAGGAAATTTTAATGAAGAATAAATGTTTTTTATCTTATTTTCTTTTCTTTTTTTTTTTATTTTTTAAGTCACTTTAATGAATTAAAAGAATTCTTTTCCATCCTCCCTTTCACCCTCCCCACACCTATCAGTGTCAGATTAATTTCAAACGCTGACACTCATCCATCATAGCCTGCGATATGGCAAAGAAATGTCAAATAAAAAAAAAAAAAAAAATTTATTTTCTTTTCTAAAAAGATAGAAAGAGAGAGAAAACCTGAACTTAAACCTGTAGACTTGTGTGTAATTAAATTTGTTTTTTTTTTTTATTTTACTTTTGTTTTTCTAAGTTAAAATTATTATGCTTTGATACCTGTTTACGTTTTCCACCACCTCTGCCTTTATAGGTTTTAACATTTGCTTATGCCTTCTATCCTTTGTCTTTTATGCTAACCAAATTTGCTTTGATGAAATGATTTTTGTCTACAGTTAATAATTCATATCCGGTCTGTATGAATTTTTTGATTTTTTTTGATTTTCGTTTTCTTCATTTTCTTTTCTTTACTCTCTTTATAATGAAAGCAAAAATGTAGATCAAGACTTAACTTTCATTCCAATAATTTTTGGCTGGAGCATGAATATTTGAAAGGAAAGAGATCTTAATTTCTTGGGTTGACAGGAAATTGATTTTGTTTTACTCTTTCTCTCTTCCAGTTATAGCTAAATATATCAATTCTACTAAATGTAAAGAGAACTGAAAAAAATCGGAAATTTTCCAGAAAGTCTTCTCATGGTTATGCGTTAATGAATGAATGATATTTTTGACGACTATCGGGGGCATTATGATGAGCTAGTCACAGATTGAAATTCTTGGAATGGCAAAAATGTAATAATAATGATATTTGAATTCTACTGAGAATAAAAAAGATAAAGAAGAAGAGAGAGCTTGTTTCTTAGTAGGTTTTTCCGAAATGAATCACAAGCACTCGTATGATTTTTTCAAGATAATAGAGAACATTAGAATAAGCTACCCGGAGCTACGCGGAGTGAACTCGAAATAATCTATAATCTGTAATGGAAACCCTTTGTCATAGATGAAGAAGTTCTCCGTAATTAACGAACACTTACTTATAAGAAGATTTCAAATATTACACGAACTTCACGATCGTTGAGACTTAAGTCAAATAAAAGTCAACTATAACAAATTTGATAAATCTAGGGGGGTGGAACTTCTTTTGAATGTAGTACCTACGTCATAAAAAGACATATTAGCAGCTGGCAAAGATTAGCAAAGAATTTCCGCGAAACCTGACATGAAAGGAATTAATAAAACTTCGAATTCAGGTTAAAAGCAGAAGGGTATGCAGAGTTTGTGATATTCGTAGGGTTTATAAGCAAAGCATTTTGCTTCAAAGAGGAGAGTCGATTAAAAATATTAAAGGAGTAACCAATTGTTGAGGAAATAGTTACTTTGTAATAAATTATAAAATAATTGAGTTTTTAAATATTACTTCGTAAATAAAGAAAATTGTACATAACCAAAATCCAAGCTTTTCGCGATCTACAGATACGAACTGAGCCTTAGAGTTAAAGTACGGAAAGGCCAATTTTCGTAACAGTATAAATAGAAAGTATAAATGCTCTATCATCCACTATTACCACAAGTGAAACTATTCGGTGATTAACAAGTACTTGAGTTTACTTTTAAATATTGTAGAAAGCATTACGATCAGCTAACTAGAAAGTAAACTAATTCGGGAATGCCTCTTACTCAAATGAACGAGATTTTCGTATAAAATATCTTTTATTTATGTGCTGAAATAAATTACTGAGCTTCTTCAACAGCTAGAAACAAGGAAAATCCAGGAATCGTTTGAAAGAAAGTACGGCTTATTTTTTTGAAATTTTGTAATTAATGTAAAAGTGCACCTTTACGTGGTCATTTTCCGAATTGCATACAAAATAACATCAGACAATTTTCACATTTTTCTAATTCAAAACATAAAGGCAAGATCTATAATTCTATGATTCAACGGTTCTTTTCACAAGTTAGTTTATAAAAAAAAAAAAGATTTTTGTTATATTATGTGTATAGCAAGCAAGAACACTGTATTCGTCTTACTGCAGACCGGATTCTTAAAAGACGAATTCGTACATCAGGGCGGAAAAATTGGTATCACGTTCATATAAGAAGCTAAAAGTATCTCGTATTGCCCGCTAAAGGAAAGAAATATTTCTTATGAAAAAAACATTTATTATTAAACGGCCATAAAAATTATTGTCATGCAGTGTCTTAAATGTGATTATTAAAGAAAGTTATTTTAAATATAACAAATAGTTTAGTCGCTTTAACCTTTCAACGTCTCATCTAATCTAAGTGAATCGCATAACACAGGTGCGTATAACACATAACATATCTACCGAGCAATACGGAAATTTTTATTTATCAAAACGACTTGTATCGCTTTTCTGTTGGTGCTCAATCAATATTCATATTTAATTTCCATTTAGTTTCCAATGCCTAGAAAATATTTACTATCCTTTTGAAAAGTTGCTTTTCTCTTTAATTATTATAAAAGTTTTCATAAATGAATCGTATGTATGTTCTATATCAACTGTCCGCTTTTTAAGAAGTTCCAACAAATATTCACGTGAAAGGGAACGCTATTTGAAGGAACTCAAGGTTTGATTGTCCACCGACATCGGAGGCATTCATTTAATCATTTTCTTTGCAAAACTCAAAATGAAGATTCAGAGGCCACACAAAGTACATATATTTTTGATCCGCATCAAATTTGGAACCGATTTAGGCATGTCCGTCTATCCATGCGTCCGTCTGTCCGTGTATACGTTTGTCCGTCCGTCCGCGTGTCCGTTTTCCCGTGCTTCAGTCTGCCTAATTTCTGTGCTAAACATTCTGGCAGCTCTTGGAGATTGGTGCTTAAAATGGGCCAATTTAGCCAAAGGGCACGCCTACTGTACAACAGCCTTTAAGAAAAAGAAAGTCTATTTTTTTTCTCTACTAATCTCAAATAATAGCAGACAGATCTATAAAAATTTCCATATTTGTTCATATAGCTATCCTCTAGCATCGGTACAAAAATGGAGAACATCGACAACGCTCCCTTGATATAGTAGAGTACTGGAATATAATTTTTTTTGTGAAAAAGTTTGTAACATTAAAAAAGGGACTAGAAAACCTCTATATATTATTGATCAGTACCAAATTCGGAATCCATTTAGATGTATCCGTCCATCTGCGCATCTCCGTATATATTCTCGAAGAGTATCAAATTTGAAATCTACTTAGACGTATCCGTCCATCTGTCTCTGTTGCTATCGGTGTAATGTCTGCGATAACCATTTTCCCAGTCGCCCAAATTAAGATATTTGGATGAAATTTGCGAACAACGTTGAAAGCTCTGTCACGTATGTTCATATTGCAAATGAGCCCAATTCGTCACAGGCCACGCCTACAATGTAAAGTAAGCTAAACACACTTCTGCTTTCTGCTTGTTTTGTTGACTGCTCATAGCCTATATAATAATTCCACACAGTTCCATAAAAATAAACTGCCACGCCCACCTATTAAAGTTAGGTTTTCTTTTAAGATAAAGGTCGTAAGTATTAGAGATTCTGCTCAGCCGAATGTTATTTTCTTATTTTTTTGTATTCGAATTAAAATTCAACTTAACTTGTTCCAGAAGAGCGTTTGTAAAATCAATTTCAGGTACACGTTTGTTTGAAAATAGTAACTCTTACCAGGATACAACCTATATGTTCATTAAGTAACTTGTATTTAAGTGTGAAAAGATTAATAGCAATATTCCCCGGTCTCGTATAAAATATCCATTGTGTACAGACCTTGAACGAGAACATGTTTTATTTTATGTATTACAGTTAATGTCGTTAAGTTAACAAACTGGAAAAACATGATAAAAAAAAGGGAAATTTTTTTAAAATTATTATGAAAAAATTATTATTATTTCTCCTTAAAAAAAAAAAAAAAATTCATATTTTAATGAAAACATTAAGCGCAAAAGCAGGATTTCAACGATATCCACCAATTTCGTGTTGATCATTAATCATTGAAAACTTAGTTCACTAATAAAATCGTATTACAATTACTACGTCTTGCTGCCTACCTGCGGTATTTACCTACTCCTTATACCTATATAGAATAATACATATAAGAAGAAAGAACATGTTCTGCTTTTTCGCATTTTATTAACTTTTGAAAAGTGTTTTCGTTTTTTTTTTTTTTTTTTTTTTTTTTCTTTTCTTCACCATTGGCACGAAAGTAGAAGTAGAAGTACTAAGTAAGAAATGAATATAATTTTTTTTTTTTTGAAGTCTTTTTCATATATTATAGTTGAAGAGAGTGCGATTAATTGCTAAAAAATGCGTGTTTATTTTTGCAATTAAATCGGAAAGAAAAGAAAAGAAAAACAAACTCTTACATAAATGAGTGACTGACAAACAAAACCCTGCAGCAAACGAACCCGACATTTGTAGAAAATAAGTGTCACGTAAGTGCTTCCACATTGAATGGGTTCTTTCGGTTCGCTTTCGTAGAAATGCATTCTAGCAGAAGGCCGACCATCAAATAGTGTCGTGTGTATTTATGTATGTATGTATATGTGTATGTATTTTTCTGTGCACATTAGTGCGAGCAAAGTTTGACTGGTATGTCGTGTTGATTAATTGTAATTGTAATCATTTCGTGTTTTATAATATTTTTCTCTTTTTTTTTTTTACGAAATTTTCTCCAATGGCTGGCAGTAAATACGCCATTTATGAAAAATTTTTTGTTTTTTTTTTTTAATGTTTTAAAAAAGCGTATTTGAAAATGTGAATGTGTCTATGTATGCATGTATACAAACCAATCCAAGATCTTGTTTTAAACATGTATGCGTATGTGTTGAAGTGTACGTGCTTATGTGTGTGTGTGTGTGTGTGTGTGTGTGTGTGTGTATACTTGCCTTTAAACATAAATGGCGTTTTGCAAAAAGTGCCGAAAAACCATAATAACGTAAACAAAAAAAAAAAATGAATTTCATTTTACTTATGAATAATTTGTTGTATGTCAGCGTACGTGAGAGTGTTTTATATGGTGTAGTAATATATGTAGCTTCCTTGCATGCTTTCTAAAAATTAAGTTGTTCAAATATTGTTGCTTTTTTTTTTTTTTTTTTTTTTTGTAATTCCATGAAATGGTCACTTTCTTCGCATAATAAATTCGGTATCCTTTAGATAGATGTTGCATGGCTGAGTTTTGCCACGAAATTCGATAACATGTTTTTGACTTGAACTAGATTTTCTATTGTGAAAAATGTTCATACTACGGTTTAAAATTTCATTTTATATGATTAGACCGATTATTTTGGTCTATGAAATAACTAATATTTTTTTTGGTAAATTTCCATATCTATTATCGAAGTATGGAATTTATTAAATTTATACATTTTTCTTTACGAAGAAATTACGAATAAGGGTCAAAGACACTTTTTATTGACTCTCAAGCAACTCACTCTTTGCGAATTGCTGACAACATTTTTTTTAACTTTAAAAAATTCTAACTTTTTTCTTTTCACAGTTCTAAACTCAATTTTACAGATTCTAACCGAATGTCCTTTGAAATTGTGACAAAAAATTCCTTTAATTATTTATTTAACTTTTTTCTGGATTCTATTTAATTTGATTTATTTAATAGTCCCACGATTTCAAGGAACTTCCAGTGCCAAGGTAGAGACAATGAATTTTGAAATTCGATACCAGGTAACGTTGTAAGTCTAATAGTAGAACAAATTTTTAAAGACCAGAGCAAAAAAAAAAGAGTTAAACAATTCTTTTTTTTTAATTAAGCGCGGCTCGTAATTTTATCAACGATTGAATAATAAGCGCATACGCCAAGCATTAAATAATTTGGAATTTTTTAAAATACAAAAATCATCGGTACTTTCCCTTATTTAAAGTGACATTCGTCGAGTTTGTCTTCAAAGAGTTGTTGCGCGGTATTCCGCATGAACAAGTCCAGAATCTTCTTAAATATTATGCTGATGCAGTACACTTACGTCAGCAAGTATAAAGGATTCATACTAGTAGTATGTATTTTTTAAATGTCATACCGTAATTGTTGTTGTTTTTTTGTTCAGATCCCCACCAAAATTGACGTTTGTGTTTAGCATTTTTTCGCAAAAGCGCCATGGAGAGATGCACAAATGCACAACATATAGAAATTGTAAAATATTTCTTATAAAAAATTATGAATTCGTTCGGACTACATTTCGCGCACTACACATCTACAATCGATTTATAGAACTTGCTATGCGTAATGTAATTGAAAACTTCGGTTCAAATAGTAATGTTTGTGATACCAAGAATTCAACCAACCCACTAAAAAACGTAAACGTCCTGCTAAAAATTTCAATACTGTGAACCAAAATGTGTTAGAAAAATCGAGGAAAAATCAATTTAGACAATGTCCTCTAGACCTTCAACTTTCTTAAGTCACCACATGAAATGTTCTTCATAAAGATTTGCATTACAAGGCACCCAAGATATATTTAACCTAAGAATTTAAACCAACTAATTATTTTTTGATTTAAAATTTTTCAAATTTGGGCCTTAAAGTAATTTGAAACAAAACATTTATAGTTTTTATTTCATGACACTATACCAGTCGCCGTCGTCTACCGTTATTCATAGCAGTCGCAAGTTTCAACGATAATTCACAGATTACTCAATCATGTCCTACTCGGTGCCATGCTCGCCTAAAGTCGATTGAACATCTTGAATTCTTTTTTTGCTTTACACTTATTAGAAAGCAACTTGAGCACCTACTTTATCAATTCTTCATCCAAAAAAAAAGGACTTTTGCATCATTTTGTCAATAGAGCCCTAAAACACAACAAAATACAATCACTTAATACAGGTTCATTAACAACCAACGCTAACTAGAAGAACAGAAAACATCGACAAAAAGGAGTTAGCATCACCACAAACGGCAGATTCCCGTTCTTATACGATTTTATTTAAACGCCAACTGGGCAATTATCAGAAGTAGGTACGGTATTGCATAAATTAAGGTGAAAAAAAGAGGAAAATACATGGTCGGTATGTGGAACTTAAAGTTCGACTCGTCGAGAAGAAATAAAAAAAACGTTGGCTTGTCGACAAGTACGAGCAAAAAGGATAATAAATTGTTTAAAAGAGCGTCTGGAGAAAACGAAGTTAAGTGCCGACAATCGGTTTAATGCTCATCTATTAGCAAATAAAATAAACGATTTAGAAAAGGCTATCCATGAAGTGGCTGTACAAAAAAAAAAAAAAACTACACAAAACAAAAGCGTCAATTGAGCGTAGTCCTTACTCTCCTGGCACCAGCAGCTTGGAGGTGGTGACGCAGTGAAAGATGCTAGGCAGGTGCATCAACGAACCAACCAAACCTGGTATGCTGGCAATTCAATGTATCAGCGTAAACAACACATAACCGAATTAATCAACGTAGCACTGAGGACGAAGCAACGGAAATTGCATTAACGAACTCTGTTCTGATTACGATACAACACAAATGCAACGGATAGTTACACATAACAATCAGTCATGAAGCAATCGCAATCCAGTTTAGGACTGCAGCAGTAAGTATTGAAGCACATCAGAGGCCCGCAACAACACTTAACACAAATCTGATTTATAATATGAAGGACATCGTTAACGCACTGCCCGAATTTAATCCGACAAATACACTTAGCCCTCCACAAGTCATTAATACTGTTAACCAACTTCGTAAAGGTTATTAAAACTTACTATCTAAGTGATACTAGTCTTGACAAGGTATTCTTTGATTGAAATATTTTATACCAAGAAGGTGAGTGCCTAATATTCGAAGATGGTTATTGTTGGATAAAAAACATAGTGAGCACATTGGACGGTGATTCAAATGTAACTGCTAACGATCGATTGAACAAGAGCTAACCAAATCGTATGAGAAAACCAACTTAGCCAGAGTGGGAGCATTACAAGAATGTTCAAAGAGTGTTAAGTGCGATCCAAATGTCATGTGTATCGTTGACATGAGAGATGAAGTTTTTATGGTTAGAAATACACCAGATTCGAAGACCTTTTTGATAAGTTGCCGCTCGACAGTTGATTGAACATCAAGTAAATAGTTTATCTATCGGACTTGTTAAACTTAAAAAGGAAATCAATCATGCAGAAAAAGATGAATTGGAACTGAAAACATGTTTGGAAGTGTTCTCCAAGTATTTCAAACTGAAGTTAATACAATTGCAAACAGAACTTAGGTTCAAGGAAGTCTTGTCGGTGAAACTAATGCTACCGCAGATCGTGTCTACAACGGTAATCTCGCTGCTAAATAGAAAGAAACGTTTCGATGGACGATATGTCCGACTGTATACACAAAACTTAGCTGGTAACTGAACATGAGGCAGTAGCGACAGGAGATTCTCGTAAGCGAAAGCCAAGATATACCGGCCCGTACATCATCATCAAGGTCTGTTGAAACGATCGTCATGGAAGATAGACATGGTAAGCAGATATATTCCATATATTGCCATAAAATAAAATAAAGCCATGATATAAAAATTCATTGGAGTTAGATAATGATACTCATGAGAAGAAGGAAAGGCCCATTGACGATCCTGAGTCGTAATTAACTAAAGTGTCGAGTAAATCCTAGGACATAACTAAGTGATACGGATTTGTTAACAGCCAACGTTAGAGCAGAACGGAACTGTATCCCTAGAAAAAAGGTCACACCACTGCAAAGAACACGTTCTCGTTCCCATACGAATTTATTTTGTAAAATATGTTTTCTTCTTTTTCTCACGTAACCTTTGAAAAACATTTTGAACCTTTACCTAAGCAAAATAATTTCAAAGCGCATATTTTAAGTAAAGGACAATCAGGTAATATTGCAACTGGTTAAGGAAATTGAATTGATTACGAAAAGTCTAAAATTCAACAGATTTGGTTCAAGTAGAGATTAACATCTATGTCAGCACTGTAACCGTCTATCCCATCAAGCTTTGTATTTGTTCAAATGAGCGTAGTGTATTACTTTGGGAAGGCAATTAAAACAATCCGAGATGAACACTTTAGATAACGAAGACCTTAATTGGAATTGGAGCTGAGGACTAAACGCCTACAAATGTTCATAAATAAAGCGTTTTTCCAGCACCACAACTCGAGTAATACGCTGATAAAGAGATGTAATCGTTTAGGTGGACTTTATGATATCTACCGCACTTTCCAGACATTCCTTCTTTTGATTATTATTTTCGAATTTTTTTTTCTATAATTTTGGTTTGTTGCTTTGGAAAGGGCGAACTGAACACCGCAACAGTCCTTTTGAAGATTTGAGAGAGAAGTCGTGGTCTTCCTCTGGTAAGCAAAAAAGCTGACGTACGCTATCAACAACATATAATTTCATGATAATCAATTAAAAAAAGAAACGACGCTTTGTCAGATACACTATAAGGGTTGGAGGCGATCATTAACGTAGATTTCAAAAATCGTGCAATTTTTATTTTCTTTTCGTTATGATTTATTGGAATTGCCGGCAAATGCTGACTACATATGCAGCTCTGATCAAAGACCAGTTTTTCCTTTTTTTTTTTTTAAATTGGCAAGAAGATTGCTCTTTGATGAGACTCTGAGTTTTTTCTCCCACGTTTACTTTTCTTCGCAATCAAAACCTGCTTCCAAGGAAACAAAAGAATAATCAAAAACTCTGATTACCTCTACTCAAGTTTATTAAGGAGTGACATCATAGTAATAGACGAAAAGAAGAGGTATTTTGAAAATTTTTTTTTTTTTTTTTTGGATAGAATGAAACGCTAATAGAATCATAATAATTTAACAAGAATATCCTTAAACACTAGAAGCAAAATATTTGAAAATATATTTAAAATGGCAACACTGGCAACATTGTAGCGAGGTCTCTTCAATAAAGCAAATCTGCGGCCTATGCCCATTTTAATGCAATTTTAAATTTACAGAATCATTTAATCTACATAGCTACGGCTACAGGAATACATAGGAAAATATTGACATTTGTGCGGTTGGCGAATTTATGAGTGAAAAAGTTAAATTTTCGATCAAAAAAAAAATAACTGTCTTAATAACAAGTACTTTTTGAATTAACTTCTCGAAAAAACTCTACATGAAAATTGTAGGTGTTCTTTCATAGGTCGTTCTGAAAAATCGTGCTTCGAAAAAAACGGGCTTAATATTCTTTTGTTACGGACTACTCTTTTAAGTTCACTCGTATTCGGGTAGTTCAAGTATTTTTTGCTCAGAAGCGCCCGATTAACATTTTACTTGAATAATAAAGAAAAAAGCAAGAAACGAAAAATCAGCAAACGATTTCATAATCGCCTCTAAAAACTGCACCTCTTTAAGTTTTAATTCCTTGATAGAAGCATACGTTCTCGCTCGAATTGCTCCCAGTCTCATATCTACTTGATGGTCGTCTCGATGAAGCTGTACGGGCACATTTTTGTTTGCAAACGCGCTGTGATATAATCATGAACATCGAAGACAGGAATTACAAGTTATGAGGCAAGAAATTACGATGTAACGTCCCAGCAAGTCTTCGCTTGACACATTTAGTTTTTTTGGAGCGCTTACGGTAATACCTGGAATTTCATGGAAAAAATTTGTTCCGGGTAATGATTTTTTTTTTTAAATAATCTAGATGCAGAAGGTTAAAAAACAAAAAAACAAAAATTTTTTTTAGAAAAATTTGTACTTTTGTTGTCCCTTAATGACTTTGTAAGATTTTTTAAAGAAATATAGAACCTGTTATTCGCGATTTCAGTTATTTTAAATTCTATCCACTTCTTTATCTCATTATCAGAGAGTAATACGAACATCGTCAAACATTTCATTACATAGTAAACCTTTCTAACGGTTGCTTCCCGAGTAATAATATTTTCCGTTTTCTTTTTTGCTACAATTTGAAAGAAAATAAAAAAAAAAACTCGTATATATAGTCGCATTATCGAGAAGAGGAGAATTAATAGCATTGCTTTTTAAATTTTTCATTCCGGAATTTTCTCTCTTTATGATGAAAAAAAAAATAAAAATAAAAATAGTAACCAATAAATAAAAATTTCTGTTTATTGCACAAATTATGAAAAATAACATTTTAAGCCGCCATATACTCAGACAATAACAACATGAAGAAGACATGTACTAATTTACATAACACCACCGAAAACTCAATAACAATAAAGTAGTCGACGAAGGTATATATTAATGGTGTTTAATACGAATCTTGAACACTCTCTCCTCTAGTGAATAAAACAAAAGAAAGGATTAATAAGTTTGTGTTAACCAATCATTTACATGAGAAATAAACGATTATTTAATACTCAAAATTTCTAATTTCTAGATTTCAATTAAACAAATAAATCGGGAACGGGGAATATTATTTTGTGTTTTTTTTTTTATTTTAAAAGACTTTCAAATTTGATCTGAAATCAAATGTGTTATTAAAAAATTCTCTTTATACGCGTAAGATATTGATCTTTAAATATAATATTTACGCGGAAAGTCCCAAATAATTACTTAAATATATTATCATATATCGGACATTTAAGTAAACACTGTTTACTCGATTAAAAAATTCTTGTTCTTTTCAGAAAAAGGATTTTGAACTGAGTATTAAAATCTGCATATGTGCCTGGTTTATGCATACAGTTGATGTATTTATTCATTGTCTGCATGAAAACATGAAACAACACATCAACAAATTGGATTTCAATGAAAGATATAAACGAATAAGCGAAAATAAAGACGAAAAAAAAATGAAAAAAAAAAAATGAAAAATAAAATAAAATAAAATGAGAAAAAATTGCCACAAACCATTTTCAAAAAAAAAAAAAAAAAAAAAAGAAGAAAACTACTTAAAATTCATTGCTTGCTTTTAAAGCTTAAAATAATGTTAAAATAAAGAGAACGAAGAACATGAAAGAAAACAAGTAGAAAAGCATATATTTTCATGATATTTAAAAACGAAAATGACAGATTAAAATCTGTTTACGCGCAATAAAAAGACAGAAAAATTAACATAATTATTGTTTTTTGTTGTACACATCAGGGTGGTTTGGGGGCAAATTCGACAACATTTTAAATACGGGAACTCTTACAGAAACAAGGACCACATTCATACATATTCATGCATGCACTGACGCGTTTTCAATGAGCACATACACACAAACATATATATATATATATACATATATATAGATACACGTTCCATGCTTTCAAGTTTGTCAAAAAATTTTTATAAACGAAATGACAGCATATTTAATCGATTTATGTTTTATTTTTATATTCAAAACATTTCTATATTTTCTCTTTGTTATTGCGTCGCGTATTCGTTTATTCGAAATAAATTGTTTGTGTCATTTTTAAATATTGTCGCGAATGCTGTATACTATGGTTTTAGACTCCATTTTCTATTGACTTTTAAGTTTGCTAATGAACATCACACAAGTATAAAGGCTCCTCTGTCTGAGTAAAAACGTGGATAGGTAGGTATTTATGAGAAAATGAAATTTTAAAAATCTATTTGATTTCTTTTTTTCAAAGCGGATTCATCTTACTCAGGTAAGAAAAAATTTTATTTCACAGCTAAGAAAGCTAATCTTATAGTTTGAAGACAATAAATATACAATAAAAGTAATCTTTGAAGACAATAAATATACAATAAGAGTAATCTTTGGCATCAGGCTGCAAAAATAAATTTCGACAAAGAGTTTAGAAGAAGCAAACAAAGAGCGATAAAGTTTTCACGAGCAGTATCTGCTGCTAACATATGGTTTGTGATAGTTTTAATTAATAGCTGTGAAGTTCAAAAATTCAAATTTATCCTGTATGCTGTTGGATTTTTAGTGACTCTTCTTAAACTTTCTTATATTATCCTGCCTAAGAGGTACGTGTCTTGCAATTTATATCACTTGTTCATAACAGTCACGCCACGTTGCAAAAAAATCTGTACATCGATATCGACGCATGGGTATTTACAAAAAATACAGTCTCATTACTTTTTGTCCAGAGTGCAATCTCATTACCCTTTACCCATACGAAAGTCTCACTACATTTTGTTCACCGTAATATATTTACTGGATTGATATTATTGCACTACGACAAATTAAAGGGAAGATAGTTACTTTAAGGTATATCTCGTAGATTTTTGATCTTTAGTATATATATATATATATATACGACAATGTTGAGCACCCTATAGACTATTGATAGTAATTAATTGTATAATGATTATGAGATTAATAAGGACAGTTTTTAAATAAAGAGAAAGAAGATGAAGTGTTATTTGAACGCGAGGTAAGTAAAAAGTGGGTTTCTTTTATGCATGGTTCAGAGAAGTAAGTTTGAGGAACACGTACCGACGAGACTGACGCTGGGTAAGTTTCGAACTATCTTTTCTTTGTAGGGAAACGTGATGTTTTAAATTGCAGCGACCGAACAAGGACATTTAAGTCAACAGATAGCAGAATAGCATTAAAAGCTAACATTTATGACATTGGGCCTGTCAAGACTAAGATCGGTCATTGTGCTGTAGATAACACATCGATCAATAATTTGAGGGACTCAAAATCGAGTAAACGACGCCTAAAGTTTCAAGCACTACCAATAAAGGGCATATCGATAAGGGTGAACTATTTAAATTTTTTCTATTTTTTTCATGCAAATGGCAATTCTGAAATTTGACTGTTGTCATTTATAATTGTTCGGATTATTAAAAATAGAGTGCTAGGCAAAAGAAGAACGCGTTATAATTGTGAAATCCCATCACTACCCGAACGAATAAAGAAAGAAGTTTTCTTTCGAAAAAAGTTGTCTTCACCGATGAAGCGCATATTCATCTGAATGGCTTCGTAAATAAACAAAACTATCGTATTTGCAGCTCAGAAGATGCTGACGGAATCCCTAAGAAACGCATGCATGCGATATGTGGATTTTGATCAGGCACCGTGATTGGGCCTTACTTTTTTGAAAATAAGTCTGGATTTGCAGCGATTGTGAACGGCATGCTTTACACGAATATCATAATGGAGTTCTTGTGGGCTCAACTGGATGGCATGTATCTGGATGACGTGTGGTTTCACCAAGACGACGCCAAAAACAATCGATTTGATGTAGCGATCGCAGCAATGATTTTTAGACCAAATCATCTCACGAAATTCTGATATCATGATCAAGATCAAGATATTTAAGGTCGTGCGATTTCTGAATTCTTGGCTTTACGCAAATAAACCAGAAACAATTACTAACATCAAGGCCTAGATCTAACACCTCATCGATGAAATGCAGCCACATCTTTGTCAAAAAGTCATCGAAAATGTCATGAAAGAAGTATCAGCCTGTCATCAAAGCCTTGGGGCCATTTGCCGAATATTTTATGCCACAATTAAGCGGAGCATGTCTACTTTATAACGCAATAAAAATATCGCGATTCACCCATTAAAATAATAGTTTTATTTTTAAATGAAATAGTGCATTCTTTTTGAGACACCTTCTACAACGTAAATGAAATTTAATTATGATTGGAAAGTCAAAATTTTGTAACATTTAAAATTTTTGCGCGCTCATGATCGACGTTTTATGTCACTCTTAACAATTTAAGAGAACATTTAAATCAATAAAAAAAAATAAATTTATTTTCTCGAAGTCTAGATTGATGTTACCGCTTAATAAACATTTCCTTTCGTTTACCGAAACATTAGAATATTTTCATGACATCATATATGTACGGGTTTGAAACCTTATACGGTATACTTATCAGTGGTGTTTTGCTACAATATGGAACCGGAATAAATAGTTTATAAATTGGACGTTTATTTTCAATTATTTATTAATTAATTAATTATTTTTTATTTTAATTTGCCTTTTCAGTTCAATAAACCATAGATCGCCCGACTACATTTCACCAACTTCCAATAAGTGGTCTTTCAACGAAAAGTTTTTATCTAAAATGAATCTGAGATATATTCCTTTTCTTTTTTTTTGTAAAGAATTTGGGAAAAATTCTGGCATATTAAAAAAAAATTTTATACAAAAGTTTTCCTTATAATTTCTTTAATGTTCGCTTATAGAGAAAAGCTGAGTTTTTCTTAATTGCACTCACCAAGCGCGGAGTATAAATAGAGGGTTGTAAACTATGAATTGGACTTTTATGTTACTAATTCTGACTTACTTCTTTGCTACTTTTGTTAGAATATGAATTCAGGAATTTATTTCATTTTGAACTTAGTTTTGGCCTCATTTTTTAAATTTTAAAATATCAAAAAATTTTAATAAATTTATTTATTACAAAACGATCTTTTCATGATTATGTAAATGTTTTTATGGCATGATACGTAAAAAAGCGACTTTTATTGAGATTTATTATTATAATGATAGTGACTGTGTGTGTGTGTCTCAACACATACATCCCTTAAAAACATAAACTAAAAACACATTTTTCTTCTTTTTTTTTTCTTTCTTAATGAAAAATGAAGAAAAATATTATTTTGGTTAGAAAAACAGAAAAAAAAAAAAAACTTAAAGAAAAGAAAATCAACCTCAAAACAAGTGAAATGTCTGGAAAGTTTAACGATGTGATAAAAAGATTGGATATCTTTGCATAAATGTGGTTGCATATGTGACGATATGCACGAGATGTCAATAAAGATAATTTTTTCTTCTTTGCAAATACAGACAAATGAATGAAAAAGGGTGACACTTTGGAGTATAAAAGCACATAGACATACAACAACAACAACAACAACAACAAAAAAACGAAAAAAAAACCCACAGAGCATAGGTTAAAAAGTGGAAAATCATTGTCATTGTCATAATAACTAACGAACGAAGGGAGAAGAGGAAGAGAAGAAAAGAAAGAGCAACGAGTTGGGAGATGAATGCAGGAGGAACGAATGGTGATGAGTACAGGATGTAGGCAAAAAGAATAATAATATGTTGAATATCTCGTTGATGTGTTAGTGCTGTTATCGCTGGAAGCTGACATTTCACGCACTAACGCCGAAAAAGTAAATTATAAGCAAAACCGAGAGTTGATAAAACGAAGACACATTATTTAAGAAAAATTGCAAAGAAAGAAAAAATGGTTCCGTTTACTTTGAACATTAATGTACAAAAAAAAATAACATTTTGTTTTTTTTTTGTTTTTTTTTTTGTTTTCTTTTCTTTTTTTTTTTTGTAATTATTTTTTAAAATTATTTTATGTAATTAGCTTGAATCACACCAACTAACTTATCTACAAACGAACCAAGGCCTGCCTGTGTGTATATACTTTATGGTAAAACGAAATTATTAAAACTAAAAGTATCCATGTATGTGTATGTATGTATTTATATATAAATGCATGAGTGTTTGTGTGTGTGTGTGTATATGTGTTTGTGTTAGTTTATATATATATATATATATATATTAATGAGTGTTATTGCGTTGAAGGGCTTTAACTCAGATAATGTGTTTTCAACACTCCTTTACTGTATTAATTGAATTGAAATGTCTTTTAGTCATGTGAATGCGCCATTTCAATGTGAATGAATAGGCAGGCAATGGATGATGCATTCACTTCTACGATTAATTGTGAAAACCTTGTTGAAATTATAAACAAAGCATTTTTGTATGTATTGCAAAAGTGTTTAACGTTTTGCATATTACGCGCATTTTTTTTTTTCATTTATTTTTTTTTTTTTGCATTTTGCACAATAACAACAACGAAAAGAACAACAACATTAAACAAATTACCCGGTTTTGTAAATTTAATATCATCATGAAACGCAACTCAGTTGAAACTTGAGAATCGAAAAACTAATAATAAAAACAAAAAACAACAACAAGAAAATTATATTTATCGTAGGGTGTTATGATAGTTATGCACATATAAATTACACTTTTATTATTATGATATTTATAGGTGTTAGTGTTAAAGTTTGAGTATAGGTTTTGTTGTATACGAAATAAAAAAAATTTTTTTTTTTTTTTTTAATTTTCATATAATATATGTGTGTTGGAGTACATTTCTCGTTACGTTTGGTTTTTTTATTTAATCGGTTTTTTCTACTGTTGTGCTGTTGCTGTTTTTATATTTTTTTTTTAAATTTTAATATAATTTTCTTTGCAAGTTATTGCGCAAAATTTGCAAATTAAGTTTAACTAATGAAATTAAATGATTAACTGGCATGTTATTCAGTGATTATAAGAATTCACGTTCATATATATATATATATATATATACATAAAATATATAAAAACTTCCACACTTGAAATACAACAACAGTAGTAATTGTCTAATTCATTTGACGGTTTAATAACATGTAAAAGTCGAAATGGTTTCAAAACATGTTATTTCAAATCGCCAATGTGGTCTAGATAAAAAAGGTAAAAGCTTTCGTTTAAGTCAAGACTCATAATTTT
>KK351013.1:2351333-2372065 GCA_000671755.1 Glossina brevipalpis
GTAAAAAATTCGAGAAAATGAGCCACAGATTTCTCTTAGAAATTTGAACTGATTATGCCTTAAAAATATGCTCCAATACAATGGTTGGTTCTTTGTAAAAAATTCGAGAAAATGAGCCACAGATTTCTCTTAGAAATTCGAACTGATTATGCCTTAAAAATATGCTCCAATACAATGGTTGGTTCTTTGTAAAAAATTCGAGAAAATGAGCCACAGATTTCTCTTAGAAATTCGAACTGATTATGCCTTAAAAATATGCTCCAATACAATGGTTGGTTCTTTGTAAAAAATTCGAGAAAATGAGCCACAGATTTCTCTTAGAAATTCGAACTGATTATGCCTTAAAAATATGCTCCAATACAATGGTTGGTTCTTTGTAAAAAATTCGAGAAAATAAGCCACAGATTTCTTTTAAAAATTTGAACTGATTATGCCTGAAAAATATGCTCCAATACAATGGTTGGTTCTTTGTAAAAAATTCGAAAAAATGAGCCACAGATTTCTTTTAAAAATTTGAACTGATTATGCCTTAAAAATATGCTCCAAATACAATGGTTGGTTCTTTGTAAAAAATTCGAGAAAATGAGCCACAGATTTCTCTTAGAAATTTGAACTGATTATGCCTGAAAAATATGCTCCAATACAATGGTTGGTTCTTTGTAAAAAATTCGAGAAAACAAGCCACAGATTTCTACTCACAAGTGAAGGTTACCTGTAAGGGCAAATATTTCTCTTTACAGCTAAAGAAATTATAAGTGACTCTGGAGCATTTTCGGCAAAATGCGAAAACAAAATTAACCCGACCTATATTGATAAAAGGAAAAGAAACGATTTCCGCAAAGTCTATATTATTAACCATCGCTACTTGGATGTTTAAAGATTAACTTTCGTAATGATGAATGCCTTTAAAATGGGAAATAATTGTTGAGACTTTTCTACCCGATTCAAATAAAATGACTAATCCTTTTGACTTACTTTAATGCGTCGGCATATTTCAAAAAAAAACGTCTTAATGCTTTGATGTACAAAAAGCGAGTGAGTAAAAATCAAAAGATCAAGAAAGAGAAGAAAAACTATATATCGAGTTGCATAGCAAAAGATCGATTTCTCGATTCGTTTATCTTCATTAATATCCTGTAATTTTAATTATAAGATAATAAGCGAAATAAAAAACGAATCGCGAAGATTCGTGCCTTTTTAGGGATTGGCATCGTGAACATGCATTGAATGCTATTTGAACTATCAGTGCGGATAACGTGATCGTCAAAACTATAAGTCAACAAAAAAAAGTTTTTTGAATTAATTTTGGATGCTCTAAAATATTATGAAACTTGATAAA
Source organism: Glossina brevipalpis (assembly GCA_000671755.1). NCBI lineage: Eukaryota > Metazoa > Arthropoda > Insecta > Diptera > Glossinidae > Glossina > Glossina brevipalpis. The sequence goes on from KK351013.1 coordinate 2,352,673, forward strand.
GCTTCGTCCTACAGCCGCGAGCTAGAAAATACACCACATGTGACTAATAAATATTCCATTCTGGAATAAAGATAAAAGGAAACGCTTGCTTTAGAAGTGTTTTGAATTAGGCCATGGCATGTTGGCTTACAAAAGTTAATCATAAAGTGAAGATTACTTGCGAGAATTTTATAAAGAAAAGTTAGTTTTGATTGATATACAATTGGTTTTACGTTGGATACTTACGCTTAGAAATATCAAAAAAGTCGATACAAGCTCATTTTCTGACATTTATCGGTGAAACTATTTGACTTTGTAGTACTCAAAGCTTCAATAATAACTCTTCATTAAATCAAAAATTTATCTGTAAATGAATTTTTTGATAGAAAAAGCAATTAGTGTTCGGCTTTCAAAACAATAGTTTGCGTAGCTAAACTTGACTCTTAAGGCAATTGGAGCACATTTCTATATACCATGCATTTGGCATCGGTTTGAGATCTCTTTACGTACTCTTTACATAATTTTTTTTTTTTTTTTTTTTTTATAAAGCGAATAAATTCTCTTTGGGCTGAGAAGATTATACTAAAAGCAAACAAAAATAATCAATAGAAAAATGAAAAAAAAAAAAAATTTTGTTCCAAAATATTCTAAGACTTAAATATTATATAACAAAATATAATGTTTTCTTGTACATAGATTTAAAGATTTACTTTACGATTGAAGTAAAACCGAGACTCATGCCTCTCTTGCATAGATCAAAGCACATAAAATCCATATACTTTTTTATAGCATTATCGACATAAGGAGCTAATGTTATCATTGTTTCAAAAGCCATATGTAAATGCGTTAAAATATAAAATCACTCGTAACCGTATAAAAAGGATCATTAGCAACGGTTGAACAGACACACATTTCCTGAAAAATATTCAGAGTATATGCAGATTATTTGGTAGTTAATCTTTTGTTTAAATGTCATTTCAAAACAAATGAAAAGGCAAAGAAAGAAAGGCAAAGAAAAAAGGTATAATAACCGCATATGTCTCATATAATGTTTTTATTTTTGTAAAATATTTTATTATTTGCATTTTCCTTTACATTTAGTAATGTTTGTTTAGCAATTAGAAGGCTGATCAATCATAATTCATCATCACACTTTGCTTATATTGTATGCATGTGAGCCGTTTTTTTTTTTTGTATATGTATATTTAGGATGGCATGTGCGTGTGTGTGATGCAACATTTGTAACATTCTGGTTTAAAAATGTATGTGTGCATGTAAGTGTGCGCGTTTGTGTGCTCTTTTTAATTTACTTTTTTAAATCCCTGAAAGTAAGATAGGAAAGCAAAGTTGAACAATAGTAGACACAGATTTGCTTTAATTTGAAAATCTTTAATTCGATCAAGAACACCTAAAGTAACATCTAGCATATGTAGTAAGAAATGCAAAAGTGGTCGAAATAGTTGTTCAATACGTGATCAAATGAGTGAACGATCAGACTTATATAGAATACATTTGGAAATATTTACAAATTTGTAGTCGAGCAGATCGATTATCGATGATCGACCTATAAATAGAAAATTTGTTGAATGGACGGATGTGTATATCAAATGAATAAATAAATAGGTTGAAATCGAATCGAAGGACACACAGATAGATAAGCAAAAGCGTTAAGAAAGGCAGGAACGAACTCTTAGAAAAATGAATTAAAACATAGAGCGACTAGTTAACTAAGAGTCGCATGCCTGAATGAATGAAGAGCGTTGATGGAGGGATAGATAAACAAAGTTGGATCTTCTGCTGGATTACTACTTATCTGCATTAACCTAAAATCTCATTCAGATTAGATTCTTTACTTTATATTTTACTTTATAACCTCTAATATAATCTATGCTATATAGCCCAGGTAAGTCATGGTCTCTTAATTTCCATGGTGACTGATAAGCAAAGTCATTGAAAAATGAAAGTATAAGCTCTTAAAAAAGCACGATGCAGATGTAGAGAGAGACGAGTTAACTGGCCGAACTAAATAACATCTATACTATATTCATTCTTAGAAGTCATAGACTGTAGCCCAGTAAGTCATGGTCTCTTAGTTTCCACGTTGACTGATAAGCAAAGTCATTGAAAAATGAAAGCATAAGTTCTTAAAGTAACGGATGCAGACATAGAGAGAGACGAATTAACTGGCAGTCTTAAATAACATCTATACTATATTCATTCTTAGAAGTCATGGACTGTAGCCAAGTAAGTCATGGTCTCTTCATTTACATGCTGACTGATAAGCAAAAAAAAAAAAATGAGAAATGAATGGTTAAGCTCTTAGAAAACACAGAGCGACGAATCAACTGATAGTCAGGTATCTGAATGGAAAGCATTGATGAAGGAGCAGATACACAACGGAAAAGTATTGGACCTTCTGCTGTATTACTTATCTACACCTAGATTCTCATTCAGATTAAGATTGAGACACATCTGCACTTTGTAAGGTCTCAAATGTTCATTGCTAGAGGTTATGGACTATTAGTCTAGGTAAGTCATCGCCTTTTAGTTTCCCTCCTGACTGATCGTTTTTTATAAGCATGAGAGGACTTGGAAATTTTCTCAAATATTATCATTCAATATAAATTTATGAATTTTTTAATTTTTACACATTCTCATGCAATCAACTATTGATTGCTGAAACTTAATAAATTTTCTCAGCAGGTATAGCTTTTAAAAATTACTTACTGCCCGCCTTTCAGATGAATATGTCACGTTTGATTAAGTAATCTTCGCAAAATGAAAAATATTAATATTTTAAATAAATTTTTCTATTAATTTCGTTTTGTAATCCACCCGCTTGAACTTCGCACTAATGAAAGTATATATATATATATATATATATATATATATATATATTCTTATGCCAGGTATTATGATTATCATCTAACTCATCACTGACAATGTGTTTACTGTTTCATCAACATCTCTACTCTATAATATACTCCTGTATACAACAACATTGTAGTTTTCCAATTTTATTTTATTGTTTTTTTTTTCTTTTTTCGTATTTTCTTATGAACGCCCTTTCTTCATGCATGCTTTCATGCATATAATGGCAGCCACCTTTGATTGATCTCTGATCATGTGTACATTTGCAGAAGTTCTACGATGTTATTGACTGACTGACTGACTGACTGACTGACTGCCTTTCACTGTCTCTATCCATTTGTTTGCCGCCCGGTCGTTCGATACCTGCAACTTGCATTCGTTCAAGCCAACCGTACATTTGTTTTACTCTCTCTTACAAATATATTTCTTATATGTTTTTATATACAATCACTTGTGGCTACAAATTTACGCAGATTCATACATCAAAATACAACCCACAAAATGTATATTCATATAGACTGATATATACGTACGTACCTTTAAAGATATATATGCAGAAGTGTGTGTATATATATATATATATATATATATATATATATATATATGTATATATATGAATTTCTGTTTATGCCTTGAAATTTGGAGGCTACACCTATAAGAGAGACGTAAACGTGTTTATGTATTCAATCTATAAATGTATGTAGAGAAAATAAAATTTTGTTTTAATATTTTTCTTGAGATTTTCTTGGCTTTTTGCACTAAAATGCCTGTCACGTACACAAACTTTTAATTGATCCGACATATTATGAAATTATATAATATTTATATATTATTGTGTGTACAACGTATACGTGTGTATATTAAAATCTTTATGAATATGTCTGTTGAAACCCGAAATGTTGTTTTTACTGATTTTTAATTTTTTTTTTTTTTTTTTTTTAGTATTTTTTTTAAATTTTATTTTTTCCCCAAATTACAGGCGTAACCAATCTTAACAATTCGAAAAATGATTTATGGCAATTTATTATTTTGTGCATATTTTAAAAATTTGATTCGTTCCTTCTCTCTTCACCCTGTAGCGTATATACATACGAGAAAATGAAAATAAATCAAGGATTTTTTTTTTTTTTATATATATATATAAACGATTTAACGGTGGTCTGCCATCATGTACGGTTTTAGTTGTTTTTTCTTCTTCTTGTTTTTCTTTTTCCTACTATCTACTTTCTTTTACGAACTAATGCGATGAATTCGATCTATCATATCTGTCTTCCTATTAAGTCGGGCTTTTAGTATTGAATTTAAAGATTTAGAGAAATTCGCTGTAGGGAGTGTGTGTGTGTAAAAGGCTTGGATTGTGTATTGTAACATATGAAATTTAAGTTAATGGCTTTCTTTAATAAATAAATAAATGAATAAATAATAATTCTTGTATTTATTATAAAATAATGTCTCTAATAAATAAAAAAATGACTTTTGCTCGGTACGGTAGTCTCTTGTGCAAACAATAATCAGTGGAAGTATTTTTATTTTAAAACGTAATAAATAAAAAACTTAAAAACGATGATCGAATATTAATAACTTAATATATTTTGTTTTTCTTCTTTGCAATTATTTGTATTTTTTTAAAATCATATGAAGTCCTTCCTGAAAGTTAACCATATAACCCACTGACTGAAGCTAGTGGGAGTAATATTCTTTGATATATATAACGGGCGAGGGTTCCGAAATCGAACCAGCTAATTTCGGAATTTTTATCGTCTTGGCAATATGTAGCCAAGCGGATTTATGCTGTCACATAACATCACTTTATTCGAATATTGAAGTGAATTTTTGCCTAAGGGTCGGCTCGTTTGCTTCTCCTTTAAAAGCCCGCAATACAATGCACACTGATATCCAGACCATAAGTTTAGAAATATAGATTTTCCACTTTATCATTGTCGACGATTTCAACATTTTTGGTTTGGGTTAATATATGCATAACGCGTATCATCGATGGCCTTCGGTAGTGTTCATTCAAATTAAACAGAAAATGAAATATTTTTTGTAACTAAGCTTTTGCAGATTCGAAGGCATCGACGAGATCAGATATGTAATCGCATATATACATAATATATATATGATATATGAAAATATATAATAAATAATATAATATAAATAATATAAATAATATAAATAATATAAAGTAATAAATACTTTAGCTTAAATTGGTTAGATTCAAGTGCGGAAACTAAATATCCTTGATATCCCTGGCGGAGGGTTATTTTAATTTTATTAATTCGTTTGCGACAACACTCGCTCTACTTAATTATCTACTTAAAGGATCAGAGATTCCATTTGTCCGTCCGATGCTTTTCCAACTCCTATGTCGATCTGTTTCGTTTGCGTCCCTTAACTTATTTTGATTAGACAGTACAAAAATTGAAAAAGAAAACTAACACTTCGCGCACAAAATGAATGCCACATAACACATATGTGAAGCTGCTCATCATTTACATGATAAGCAAATGAAAGAAAACCATAAATTGAACCTCAATATAAATTTCAATGGATTTATTTTTCGTTCATCATGGCTATATAAGGATTCTATGCTAAAGCAACTGATATATTTAAAAGACGCACTCTGGTCTGCAACTAACTGACTGATACTCACTAATAGACAGATTGAATATTTTCTCGTCTAAAATATCTCCAAACTCTTATACAATTATTTTATTTAGTTAAATCAAAATTGGAATAATGCAAGTTCGATAGCTATGGCCAATATTTTTTTAGACTACATAGAATGCATGTGAAATGCAAATAGAATTATTAAGAAAATTGGAAATTATTATACATAGAAAATAGTAAGGATTGAAAATATGTCTAAAGTTTTATTCTTATCTTATGCTTTTAATTATATTTTGCGAGGTGAAATAAAAGTAATCGAAAAACGAACCCTAATCTCAAATTCACAACCTCCAAATTCTACACTTCCTTGGGTTTGACATTCAAGTGATAATTTTGAATTGACATAAAAGGATCCTTTGTAAGCGCATGCCCTTAAATAAAAATTAACATATATAAGGTGGACTCAATAACGATAATACACAACGGTGCGCTAATGAAAAAATACATCTCGCCATTTTGTTTATATTTATGTCAAGCATTAGTTGTTATGATCCAAATTTAGAATCATTTTTATAATGAAAATGCTTTACAATAAATTTCACTCATATGTTTGCCCGAATTTGGGTTTTTTTTTTTTTTTCAAACGAATTAAAATTATGCAAAATAAATTTATCATAAATTTAACTGTAACAGCTTAACGTATTTTTTTGTTTTATTTATAAATTATTTATTTTACATATTAAAGAAATTTGCATTTTGTCCCAAATAACTATAAAAACGTTCATATATAACTTCCGAATACTTTGTTTCGCTTTAGTTCTTCTATGATCTCAGTGTTGATTGTATACGTTAAACCAACAGTTTTTGACATTTTATATGATGGATGAGTGTACATCCTTCTTTTTTTTTTTTATGATAATTAGTTTGAAAACAAGGAAATTTGTTTTTAATTTCTTAACTTTTCCTTTTAATTTTTCAAATAGAGACAAAAAGCAAATTTTATAAAAATGATTATGATAAAAAATTTAAAGCATAATTTTAGGCAAATTAATATTATAAAATTTATTGACTACTTTTCGGATAAATATGTTTTATTTTAGCTTTTATTTAAGGCTGAATGACTGACTGTACACTTTTAATGATTTTCACAAAAACTTTAATTTCCGAATATTTTATTTATTTATTTTTTATTTATTTGTTTTATTATTTATTTATCCAGCACAAGAAAATAGAAGAAAAGTACTTTCGTTTCATTATTTCGTTTGTAACAACTGAAAATTTGCCTTAGGGGCGATATATACATAATGTAACGTTGACTTGCATAGAATTTTTAAGATAAGTTAGGCATACATTTGGTCGTTCCAATTACCTGTTGCGCATTTGCGTTTAAAATTTTCAATGTCGCAAAAAAGGGCCATGAAATTTATATAGTGACATTAGTACCAAAGTTAATTCAGCTAAGAATATGAGTTTGTTCAATTCTTCTAACCTCTCCATGCATCCATGGCGACTTTGAACTCTGAGAATCGAATTAATTTACATAGAATAACGAAATTAGATACATAATAGAAATAATAGAAAATTTCCCTTGTTTTCTATCAAAAATGAAGAATTTATTGTAAAAGTACACTACATTACGTTCTATTCAAAGTATTGTTCTTCAGTAGCGGCTACTTCTTGCATCTTTTAGGTAAAGTATGAATGCTGTAAGGGAGAGATTACTGCCCTTTTGAGACTGTGCATAAAAAGAGTTACTCGTTCATCATGCATCATGATAAGAACAGAAGCTGTACTCGAGAAGGATTAATGTCCACTAACAGCAGCAGGGAGAATAGCACATTTCAGCTTAGGGCCAGTATAGTTTTCTAATTTTGCTATACGATCGAATCTCATTGCGCTGATACCTTACGATATCCTGATTTCGTCAGGTATTTGTTGGAAGCGTTCTCTAATGACGGTTCCGTTTGATTCTAACAAATCATAGTACGCCGCATCTTCAAGGCATTCTTTCAGAGAGGGTCATGGTTAGTCGCAATGAAACTAATGTCAACTACTCGTAAGGATTTAGCGGCACTATCTTTAGAATTAAGCAGAAAAATTACAATTTCCCGCAAACGACGCTTGTACGATACGTCAAAAACATTATAACGTTATAACGATAACTTCCCTCATTTAAAGCTGCCTTGCTATATGCGTCTAAAGCATCCATTGTGACTTAGTTGCAGATTTCTTTAAATTAAGGAAATAAATCAATAAATCCCGCAAATAACTCTCATTCGGTACAAAACTTGACATTTTAGCACAATAAATATTATTCGAGGCTGGTACGGGGTTACTAATACTTCAATGTTATGTTGTTACTAGATAACCAAACTTACGGAAGGTTCTAGTGAGGCGCCACCGTTTGTTAAACGGCGGCAACTTAATTGTAATCCTAATACAATCTAAACTAATGTTTGCAAATCGAGTACAACAACGGTTGCGATGAGCATATAAACGCAATAAAATTAAAAAAAAAATATCTAACTTTCAAGAAAAATCCAAAATATTGGATCATTAATACCTCAAAAGATTTATCAGATATTGAAATTTTTGTTTAACAAATATTTATCAAAGTCAAATAACAATAATTTGATGCAACACAACATATCATTGTATACCTACGATGTTGATAAATAAGGACACAACAATTTTCATGTACTTATTCAAGGTAGTGGATATTCAATATTTGATTCAAGGTAATCTTTATTGTTTGCTATTAAAAATCTAAACTAAATGTTTCTATTTTCATATGTTTTGAAAAAAATACTAAAATGAATCCGCGCATGTTCAATGAAATCATTATCATGTCATTGTACATATATAAAGTTAAACGGCAAAAAAAAGAAGCGAACTAGAAAATGAAATCGGCGAACCGTTCAAATCACAAACATCTAAAAATGTTAGAAAAAATCAAAGCAATTCACTATCGATATATTTTGTAAAAACGAAAAGAAAAACCAAAAAAACAAGGCGTCGTGTAAACATAAGCGAAAAATCAGTTCAGACAAGCGAACTGAATTGACCGCCGCCGCTGCCACCACCACCAACACCACCACCACCACCACCACCAACAGAATTGTATTCATTCAATATTCATTCAATCACATATAAACACGTTTAAGCGAAACAATAAATTCGTATGAGTATCAACGAGAATTGGCTTAAAGGTGCTAAATCTGATAGACGGGCTTGCAAAATATACGCGTACATACATGCACACGCACACAAAAAAAATATCCATCTGTATAAACATAAAACAACACATGATAGATAAACAGTAATAGCAATAGCACAGGACAGTAAAAGCATACACACCTATGCATATACACAGATAAACGGCATATATATATATATTTATATATATATATATATATTATATATATATATATATATATATATATATATATATATATGTGTGTGTGTGTGTATGTGTTTGTGTTGCCACCCAGAATCCTTAACATTTTCGTATCGTTTTACATTTGAATTCATTGATGTGGGTGTTTGGCTTTTATGTTCAGTATTTTTTCGGTAACATGTGTCCATATTAGTACAACAATAATAACAACAGCAACAACAACAACAATAATAGCAATAACAACGACCTAAATGTGAATTTCATTGACTGTAAATAAAAATCCCGCGCTCCACTAGTTACATTGTTTATGGGCTGACTGCTGCCTGCCTTTACACATTGTATTGTACACAGTACGGCTACATTACTGCTGTTGCTGTTAATGTTACTGTTGCTGTTCCTATTGCTATTGCTGTTGCTGCCTTTCGAAGGTGTCTATTTCTTTACCAACCATATACCATCGACCATATCGACCATATATCCTTATGTAAGCTCATATATATTTATATATGTTTATGTTTATATGTCTACATACATATTTATATGTAATGAATATGAATACCTAGGCAGCTCATATATCACCAGCAGTAAGAGCACGACGGTATATTTTTCTCATTTTTCGCTAGACATTAATAGACATGACGAAAAAATAACATTTAAGAGTCAATAAAACTTGTTAACGCAGTAATTGCCAGCAATTTATTTATTTCACATTTTTATGAGTGTGGTTGCGCGTGTGTTCAAAGCTTTTTGTTTGATGTTCATATACACAAACATTCATTTATTTATCCGTTAGTCGACACGTATATACATACGTTCGTCCCTGTGCTGTATTGTGTATATGTATGTACATACGGCGGTCATAAGCTTTGGGGCATTGAAAGAAAAAGGATTCCAATGGATTTTCTCCCTTTTTTTTTTTTTATTTTGCTGGTCCAAATTGTAGGTTTCGTTATTGTTACGGCTTACAGGCTTTTCTTCTTTCTTTCCTGTAAGTGTACGTCGTTTGGACATTTACTGTTGGTTAATTTATGTGTGAAAAGCGTGTGCTTGCCTTTAAGTTGCGTTCGTTGTTTTATTTTTTTTTGTTTTTTTTTTTAGTTAAATTTGTTTTATTTTTTTTTTATTTTATTTAATTGATTGGAATATGTGTGGAGGCATTTTAATTCAATGCTTATAAGCAACATAATTCATTTCAAATCGCTTAATAGAATTCAATGTAATGAGATCTGAACTAACGGAAGTGCGGGCAAATTACGGAGGAATTTCAAGATATTACTTAACTTGTCCTTAACTTCAGATAACATTGATACTTATCTTGGTTCTCCATTCAAACTTTCAGTTATAATCACTTCTATGATTGTAATCGGTTATAACTATTGTTAAAAAAGTATCAGGAATGTTATGAAAAAAAACTATCTTTTAATTAGTCATCAAGATTTTTCCGCTTGAAATTATTAAACTTAATTAGATGGAAGTACAGATATAGTACTTAAGGTTCAAACATATTTTTAAAGACGCTTTAAGGATACTGCTCTAACTTCCTTTCTCAGCATGGTTTTAAAATCATTCCAACATAGAGAGAGAGAGAGAGAGAATAGATTTCAAAAAAAGAAAAATTCGTAAATAAAGTCGATCAAAGTTAGGTAAGCTTGCTTTAAAAAAAGAATGGATCTTACCAAATGTCCAAGAGTAATACATATATATGCCAGTCGGCTGCGATGATCCTGAAATTGTTATTAGATTTTTCAGTCCAATTGATAACAATGGCATTAATAAGTCATGCAATCGTTACATATCAAGTAATAGATATAAGATAACCTGCAATATCGTAAACAAGTCGTATGGTAACTACATTAATTCTAAAAACAATTTCAAACCATCTCCAAGTTTTTAGACCCATTCGTAAGTATGGAGTATAAAATGCCTTTGATTTTTGTTTGAACTGAAGCAAAATGTAACAGAAAATCATCAAATCTAGTCCACGATGATCGTAATAAAATTATTGTTCAACTCTTTCAGTTGAGAAAGTTACAAGGATAACAATAGCAATAATAGATATCTGTTGAAATTTTGTGCAAAAAACAATTTGAATATTTTTATTACATAAAAAACTGTATCCCATTGATTTAAAAAAAAAAAAAAAATTGAGTTTCAACTATAAAGTGAGCTTTTACTCAAATTTGTCGCGCTACACTTCCTACCAATTTTTGAGCAGAGGTGCCGATAATGAATTTAGGTTTTTTCTTAAATGGATTGCGAAGACGATATCATTGGCTTTTGCAGAAAGTATACGGATTCTATACCTTTCAATTGCAGTTAATTTGCAACTAAGGGACCAAGATTATCAAGCAATACTAAATCACATCACAAACAGTGCTATGAATTAAATTCAATGTAGATATTAAAGTCTTTCATACTCTCTAATGCTGCGTAACTGGCCTTGCTTGCAAATTTTTTAAATTTTCTGTTAACGTATTACTAGACTTTAAGACCCAATCAAGTAAAGTGAAGATAAATTTTGCGTTATTTAAAAATATTCAAAAATATATTACAAACTACCAAAAATTTAATCTATCCCGATTAATTGTAATAAGAATTTTTAGGAAAATCTACGCAATAGAATAAGAAGCTAATATGAACTCGCGAGGCTATCAAGCTAACACATTAAAAGATTTTACATTTAATCTCATATCTAAACGTAAATCACTTTTTCTTCTTCTTCTTATAACTATAAACGGAGAGAAAAAGAATAGTTTAAGGTGCATATTGCGAGAATATAAAAATGATTTATGAAAATTTTATCATAACACTGCACCAGTCGCGTATATGAATGCTCAGACATTTAAATCTTTTAAGGAATTTTTAATAACCCGCATCTTGTGCAGAGTTTTTATTTCTGTTTTTTTTTTTTTGTTAAATGCATAAATTTTTGATTCAAGCTATCAACCGCAATCGTGTTACTGCACACTAACAAAACGAATAAATATTGTTTTTACCTTGAGAAAAATGTTTTACTTTCTGGGGTTAATGCTTGAACGAAAAAAAAAAAAAAAACAATAACAACAGCAGCACTTAGAATAACATTTATTTAAAATTGATTATTCAATATCCTGCAGGATGCTTTAAATTAAAGTGTTTCCAAATGCTGCCGCTGTTTGTGCTGCTGCTGCATGATTGTAACAAAATGGCAAAGATTGATTGGTAGGTGAAAACATACGCAAACACATACGTATGTTATGTGAAATTGTGAACACATACCCAGTTACATGCAGTACCCGACATTACAATAAATAGGGAGTCAGGACAACAACCTACAATCGTCTGAACTGGGTAAACACATACATATGCACATAGAAAAAGAGAGAGAAAGAGAAAGAGCGAGAGAGTGAGAGACAGAGAAAGATGTCAAAACAAGAAAAACAAATAAAAATTGAAGGATAAGAACTTGTATAACTGAAGAGAGCAAGCGCAATAGAGAATATTAAGAGAGGGAGAGAATATCAATCATAGAAGAGAGTTAAGTAAAAAACGGGAAAACTTAAAAACAAAGTATTGCCTCTATATGTTTATGTGAATGTATTTTACAAGTACTGTAAGTGAAAAAATAAAATGAATAGGCGGAGTTTTGCAATCTGACAGAGAGGAACACGACGGCATTGAAACACAAGTTTTTGTGGATGAGAGCATAGAAAGTAGCAAACATACGACAAAAAATATTGAGAATTTCATAAACACACATACACACATACCATTTTCATAAGCACTTATAGTTTGCTTTTGTTTTTTAAAGCAATCTATGCACAATTACTAAAGCGTACGTCGTGTCTCATATATAAATGCAGTGAAAATAAAACAAAACGTGAAACGAAGAAAGAAAACTCTTGACAGAGAATTTGTAAATGAAATGAAATGACAGCCAACAAATATTGAAATTTTCATGCAGTTATTCTTTTTTCTTCGTTTAATATACATTTGAAAGGGTGTGGTGCGCTATGTTGTCTTAATATTTTTATAGGTGGAGTGTTTGTACATACGCGTACAACTGCTTGCAATTGATGTTATTGCTGAACGTTTATAAAATGCGTGCAAAAAATTGAAAACATTGTAAATATGCGTGCATACGTATCTGTATATATAATTTTGCGAGTTTATATAAATATTTTGCATGAAGCCCTTTAAAGGTTTTTGTTTTTCTTTTTAACATATAAATCATTATGAGATTATAAACATTTTGTAAAAAAAAACTTAAGGTAGATATTTTTTCAAAAGTATTGTGTAATAAGGTAAAGTAGAGGGTATTTTTTTGATTTTAAGAAGTGTTTTGTGTGAAAATGATTTAATATTTTAAAATATTAAAAAAAAACCATAAATATTTAAATTTTCCTTTTATTGGAATTTTGTTACGTAAGAAACAAACGATCACTTCGAGGAATTGTTTTTTAGCTGCCAGCCAGGCCATGGAGACTATAAGATTTTTAGAAATTTTTAGTGAATATAAGGAAATAATTTTGAATCGATAAGTTTTCAACAATTGATAAAAAGATGTTGATATTTGCAGATATTTTTTTCTCTTTCTTCTTTTTAGCAAATATATAAAAAAATTTTAAATTGACACGTTTTCATCAAATTGACAAAAGAAATTTTGATATTTTCAAATTTTTTCCTTTATTTTCTTTCTTGAGGTAACATTAAATGTTCGGTTAATTTACTCCTTTTACTTAAAAATTTTTATAAGTTCGATATGATCAAATGAAGCCACAAGTGGACAGGTTAAGGATGGAACAGATAGACAAGAATGGACTAAGGTACGAACAATGGACTATTGTAGAGAAGACAGACATAAGGGAAGATCAATCAGACATTGGAATGTGCAAATTTGTCAAAATGGCAGTTGGACAAACAGGCGAACGAGGGGAGAGCTATATGAAATAGATCTTAGGCGATCAGACTAATCAGCGAAGGGACAGAAAGGTAAGCAAACGGACAAACATACGTGCAAACGGACATGTTCGTTCGACAGCTTAAGAAACAAATAGCGTTTCAACAACATACGCTTATATAGTTAAAAGATATCGTTTATATGGTCTTCTGTAGTATGAGTTCTAGGTATGTCTGTACGTCCGAAACTTGTGATGGTGGACAGAATAAAAGAGATTTTTTTAAATAATTTAAAAAAACCCCTATTTGTAAATGCTCCAAATGATTTCAAATAAATAGAGCGATTTAACACCAAACATGACAAGAAATACTATCCAAATAAAAAAACAATACACAGCATATATTTTTGTACAGTTTTATAATATTACCGATCACTTGCATGTGTGCTTCTAAGAGCATTTCCAAATTTGACACTTTGAACCGAGCTAAGATCAAGGTGAAGATAATCTTCATTTATTTCAGTTGATGTCTTTTCCTAAAAATTGCTAGTTTAAGTCTTTGCTAATTCTGATGTTTGACGTCGAGTAAAGGGAAACCGGCAAAATAATTTAAAAAATTAAATAATTGTAGAAAACACACGCTTATAAAGAAGTATATATATAAAGCAGTATTCTGACGTTGCTACCGGTCACTATTCGTAAAGCTTGTGAAAGCTTCAATGACTCCGTTTCTTATTTTGTATTCCTAAGCTAAAACCACAATAAAACCCTCCAAGATATCAAATTTGTTATAAATTAAGATTGTTAAGTTATCAAAACCAAGCAAAGAAAATGGTTGTTACCGCCTTGCGGCTTGTGACGGCTTCGTGATGTTGCTCAGATTAGGGCATAAATCTTATATTGTAATCAAAATGGGAAAAAAAATTTAAGTTGTTGCTTCTAATTACTACGCAAACACGTAAACACACACACATAAGGAACTAGCTGTTTGGTTCGATCACGATAGCTTACCAAAACATCTAAACTGTGTGGAGATCGAGGAGGACGCTGAACACATAATGTTACTCTATTCAAGATCTGCATCATACGGTCGACCTAGATGGGTACCTCACGAGTTGTGCAGGGAGATAGCTTAAAACCCCGACGCATGAAATGCCCTGAACGAGTTCGCAAGAAAAACGTTTCAAGAGTTGCGACGATTAGAGCGACAGCGGGTGAAGAGAAAAGGAAGTGAAAGAACTTTAAAGGCTAACGGAGAAACTTAGCCTTATTGCTACGCTATGCCATATACTCGACCAACCATTGAGAAATAAGTATATTCCAGATATCTGATGTAATAAAAGTATAGAATATAAGGAACATTGAAAGTTTTCAGGAAACTTTGATCTCATTGCTAAGACGGCGATCCATCGTTACTAAAATCCTTTTATCTATCACGATAGGTGAAGCATTAAATTTTTCATAAATAATCTTAGAGAAATAAACCCACTCAAGACTTTTAATACATCTTAACATATAATAGTCATAAGCTATCAGAAAAACCTTAATTAATGATTGCATGACTTTCAAAACCTCTCATATCTTCTATCCCAAGATTGAGTTTGCCGTAGAAAGGCTTAGATTTAAAAGGTTTATTAATGCTCTTCGATTAAATCTTAACAGCGAAGCTACTACACTAACCCTTTATCAAAGTCCAAAGGGTTAGAGCTGCCTAGATTAGGTTAATTTCATGCCAGTGAGCTCCGAACACTAATTATATCAATTTAAGTAAATCTTTGAAGCATTATCAGTACACACCCGATAACATCTCTAATCAGCATTCGATTGCTGGTTAAGAATAATGTGTCTATATGTACGTGCCTATATATATATATATATGTATATATATCTTATGGAAACTTTTTACGCTCTGTGCACGAAATAAGAAAACTATAGAAATAAACTTCTGTACATAAGTGACTGCTGTGTAAGCAGAACATTATGCAACTTTGCTACCTATCATAGTATTGTGTCACTTTGCCAATTTAATTTCAAACTTTATATTTTCATTTTTTTTTTTTTTTTTTTTAATTTTTAGAACATATTTGTTTATATTGATTTTTTCAATTTAAATTGAGTTCACTTTTTTGTTGTTCTTAATAAATGAATGAAGTTTAGTTTTATTGTATTCTGTTGACAGTAAATAATTTCATTAAAATTTTCCTTTAGAATGATTA
Organism: Glossina brevipalpis; assembly: GCA_000671755.1. NCBI lineage: Eukaryota > Metazoa > Arthropoda > Insecta > Diptera > Glossinidae > Glossina > Glossina brevipalpis. Next base: position 2,368,623 of record KK351013.1, read on the forward strand.
TTAACATTTTAACAAAGAAAACTTATTACAATAGCAAAGACACTAAAACACTTATTTAATAAAATCCAGTAGAAATGTAAAGTAAAAAAGTTACATTTCTTTACATAGAGAGAGAGAATATTACAAAAATTGAAGAGAATATTTAAAAATAAATTAATTTTTATATAAGCTTGTATGTGATTGTTTACAGAAGATACTTCACTTGAATCAATATTTTTAAACCAGAAATTAATTCTCTATTCGAAGCATTTTTTAAAGATACATTTTAAGAAAATCATTAACTAACTCTTTCGATTTCTATAACAATTAATATAAATTTCGAAAAAAGGAAAGACTTACGAGAGGTCATGTAAAGAGAATACAATTCATTCTTTATGACTGAGGTCAAATTTTTTCCACCAACTCTTGTCGACAAATGAACAAGACTTGATTTCCAATAAGACAAATTGCGACAAAAAAATTTTGCTCTTTGAAAACCAATCAAATGACCACAAAAAAAAAAAAAGTGAAATTTGATCGAAAATTTTAATCAATTTTTTTTTTCTAAACTAAGAATGAAAACACTGAAACTCTTTGTGAACAAAATGCATTGCAGCCATTCTCTTCCGCAAAACTTCCTCTAAATTGCCAGAAATTTATTCAAGAGACTTATTAAAAGTCTCTTTCAAATTATATTAGGTTGGAAAAAAGAAATCCATCCAATCTTATATGAACTTCAGGACTTTATTTAACATTTTGAATTGGAAAATAATAGATTTCTTTTTCCCCAAACTAATATTTTTCCAGTGCCATTGTCACTAGCGTGGAAATGCTGTTGAAGGGACATCACATTAAGGACCGCAACCACAGCATTTTTTTTGAATATTTTTTTTTAGATGGAAGAACGGTTAGAATCGTAAAATGTTAAGAGCTAGTAGATAAGCTTACACTTAAGTATTAAAAAAAAAAACATTACAAACCAGCTATACTTACGAGGTATGTTTAACTTAAAGGGCTACGCGACATGCAGCTTAACCGGTCTAAATTTGTTAATAAAAAAAAAATATAAAATAATAAAATAAATTAAAAAATAAAATAATTAATTTACGTTCCTTTAGCTAGTGAAACACAGACCGGATTTCTAAAAACATTGAGTTTTATATGATTGCCGAGCATTTCACTCCAAATTTTTGACCAAAAAACAAACAATATTTTATTAATAAAAAAATCTTTAAATCTCGTCTAAAAAATATCATTCTAGATTTTTTTTTTACTCGAATACAAAAAATAAAAACTTTTCGAGTTATGCTGCGTGCCGTTTTCAGAAAAAAAGGTGTTTCAAGAAAAAGTCTTTTAAAGTTTTTATTTGTTCTTCTGTTGAGATAAATTTTTATTTTTTTTTTCTATTAATCTGGAATCTAAGGATTATAAAAAAAGCCATTCTCCGTGCCTTCTGGTTCTCCTTTCTCAAGAATTTTTTGCCCGAAAAGAACTGTTTTGCTGTATTTGTCAAAGACTGAAGCGCAGGTTTTACATTATACACGAGATGATAAAGAAAAACTTTAAAATATATATAGTTCTATAGTAGAATTGATGATCAAGTTTAATAATTTCATTTTAGTAGATGTCAAGGCTATTAACTATGACTAAGAAAAGGATCGGTTTAGAATTGTGAATAGACAATGACTCAAGAAATTAAATTACGGCTGAAACAAAAAATATCTTAATTAAACTATGTAAACGCATACATATATAACATATAAACATATCTATCTATCAGATAACTATATTTAGGAAATTTAACAAAAAAAAATCTTTTACTAAAACACTGAAATTTAATAAAAATAACAAAATAGCAAAATACAGCAAAAGCAAAGGCGACTTCATTGCCTTTTTTTTCTCATCTCAACGAACTTTTTTTTTTTAGTAAATAGAAAATTAGAGCTTTCATCGATAAACATGACAACAATGTTTGTAAATTTTTGATTTGTTGCAACAATTTTTCTTTTTCTTGTTTTTAGTAATTTTATCATCATCAACAATATCGTCAATAACGACAACAATCGCATAAATAATTTTTCTGTAAATACATACATATCTAACGGAAAATTAGTTTTAAACTTTCTTAAACAAATGTTGTGAATGATTTTATGATATATTATATATGTGTTGTATTACAGAGAAGAAAACCAAAAAACGAAAACTTGATTTGACTTGACTTGTGCCTACAAACAAAGCAAACTGAAACTTTCATAACATAAAAGAGATAAAAATAAAAACAACAACAACAACAACAAAAAAAGAGTGGGGAAAAAAAAAGATTCAAAAATAAAACAAAACGTTTTTCACATGCATGTATGTAAGACGTTTAGTTAACAGAATAAACGGATGAATGTCAGTTCATGAAGATGAAGGCACAGAGAGCTTATACATAAAGTAAGAGTTGTAAAGCAATCAGAAAGAAACTCAGACAAACAGACAGAAACAAACTACTGCGTGGTTGGATTAAGATAATTTATTTAATAAAAAAAATAACAAAATGTATTCAACAACAACTCCCATCCGCTTGGATAGCATTTATTTTGGGCTTGGAATTGAATTTTTATCTTAGTGCGTTTGTCTGTCCCGGCAAATTGTACCAATCTTGCCGTTTTCGTGTGAATGACGATCAAATAGAAATTATGAAGAATAAAAAACATGATGACTTCTCAACAAATTGACTAAGTGACTGACTGACTGACTGACTGACTGACTAACTGATTGACTGTGAATGTGATCTTCAATTGCTTGTTCTCAACTTGAAGACAATCATCATCCTGTACTTATACATTGTTGCGACCGACTGACTGTTGCTTAATATTGTTATGCATTGAATCTAATAAATATGCTTTAGTTACAAAGGTATTCTCATCCGTACGATGAATGTCTTTTATTGAAAGTGTTGACGTATAGATTTGCGTCCTCTGTAACGTTGTGTCGTATAATTCACGACATAAAATATCACGAAATTATTGCTTTCCGTTTCACATATTCAAGTAGAATATCGAAAGGAAAAAAATGTTAAAGAATTATAGCCGAATGAAGTGAACCCTACACAAAATCGTAATTACTTTATCGAAATACGATGTTATACATGAAAAGAGTAAAAAGCGCTTCAATCGGATTCATTGCCCATTCACCGCAATATGAAATATTAGTTTGGGGAAAAAGAAATCCATTATTTTTATATGAACTTCAGGACTTTATTTAACATGCTTCGGATTGTCCGATTTGAGTCAAATATGCACCGTTTTGTTGTATGATTTGTTGCCATTTTAAAGGTAACTTCAAAATGCCTCTCTCAAAGAAGTCCTGGTCTCTATTTGCAAAAAACTCTAGTAGTCGATTTTCACAAGATGATAATCGCTTGGTGCCAAGTCCGGACTGTATGGCGGATGCATTAAAACTTCCCAACCAAGCTCCCG
>KK351013.1:2373050-2403383 GCA_000671755.1 Glossina brevipalpis
GAATGCACCAAACAAAAAACAACAAAAGAATTTTTTTTACTGCGAAATGTCACCTTTCCAACGAGCATAAATCTGAAATTGTTTGATCGATACTTTACGATAAATCTACCAGTGTAGCCATCTACCGAAAAAATAATGGATTTCTTTTTCCCCAAACTAATATATTACTTTTAAAATTTCTAAAAAGTCGCGCTCGTTCTGTAAATTCAAAACAAAAATACATTGAAAAGCAACAGAGAGACAGACGGATGGACAGAATTATTTTCTTAAGTTGATTGGTATAATTCATAGATGAATCAATATCATGTCGTTCTAATTGCTTCATATATCTGCATAGACTTATCTTTTGCCAAAAGTTCAATAGGGTGTAATGAACGAAAATTAGTCGAAGAGTTAAGTTCATTATAAAGAGATCTTATACTTATCTTATACTTTTTCGAATTTTAAATTTAAATTTTAAATTCCTTATAATGACTTCTATCATAAGCTTTTAGTTGATTATCATATTTGTGTGATAAGAAATAGATTTTAATTTATTAAGAATAAAGCTTGAAAATATTCATATTTAGAACTGAGTCGGCTGCTCAACAACTGTAAACAAGCCCGGTAGCGAATGTGTTTCGTTTTCTAATCTATTGCAAATTTCAGTTTTAATTGGAAACAGCAAACGCCTACCGGAACGGAATGGAAAAACATTTAAGCGAATGAATGTATATATATGCACTTTAGAGTCTTCTAATAAACTGTTCTGACATGTTTTGTTTTGCCTTTAGGTGAAAAGTATCTAAAGCTGATTATTAAGCGGGATTTTAGATCGTTACAACCGCTTTTGTTTTAATTTGAAATATCATAAAAGAACAATTAAATTTCACTTTAGATAAAGGTATTTAATCCAAGTCTTTGCCTTATTGTTATTCAACGTTATAGATTAGAATGAAAACTTTCTTCATTAACCTCCAAATTCTATATTTAAGACACTTTTTTGCAAATTTTCTGTTTTCCCCGCGTTTAAATTTATTCAACTATGAGAACTTCAAAGAAACTAACTCTAGAAGGGACCGACAATCTAAGATGTTATATAACTAATTCTTATATTTAGATTTATTCTGATGAAAATTTCCAGAGTTCTTCTGTTGAGTTTTAAAAAGCAAAAATACAATAAGACGGCCAAGGTGACAGTGACACAACTCATTTCCTCAGTATTTTAGAAATTTTAATGAAATAATGTCGTTATTAACGGTAGAACAGAAACAAAAAAAAAAAAAAAAAAAAAAAAAAAAAGAAATAAAAAGGAAAGTGTTAAAGAGAAATTCCCTCACGCAGGATAATTTATTGCATTCCTCAACAATATTAACAACACCTACAACAACCGGTGGTCAGAGCTGTGTCCAGAAAAATTCAAAACAAAACAAAATAAAATAAAAGGGAAAGGGAAAGGAAGACTAAAAAGGAATTTCCAGCCCATTCCGTTACCAAACAACTAAAATAATTAACCAAGTAGGTGTAAAATTTTCACATGAGCACACATCCTCGCTCTTAAATTTATTGCGAATGCATTGTAAAGGAATTTACGCATAAATAGCTGTAGGACCACATTTCACACCTGAATGGTCAGTCAGCAAATCGGTAACGTGTACTTTAATATTTTAATCAATCAATTCTGTCTCTCTATTTCACTTTTTTCATCTCTCCATCTCTTTCTCTTTCACTATAGCGTTCTTCTTCTTCTTACATTCCCCATTATAATACCCCAACATAATCCTTTCTTAACCCTTTTGCACACACAACACAACATTAACATTTTCTCGATTGTATATGTTTTACATATTTGCAGAAAACTTCTTCTTCTTCTTCTTCTTCTTCTTTATTCTCTCATTAATCAATAAAATGAAGATTTCATTCTCTGTTGCATTTATTGTGTATGAGAGAATAGTGCTGGCTTTGTTATAGCAGCAGTTTGATTATTACGTTAATTACGTGCCGCAATGTATTATGTACGTACGAAGGAAATTTCTCACTTGGTATTTACGCATATCCTGCTGTAAAGGATATTATCCTACTTGACCCGTTTTTGAAGCTATACACGACATACGTACGAACACATCAAAAGGAATTTCAGTTATTTTTGTTGCCAAACACACATATGCAAACGTAAGCAACCAAACAGACACACACACAAACACACACATACATACACATATACACATAAATGAATATGTACAATAAATTGTTAAGCATTTATATACATGTTTATGTTTTCACTTGCGTGCACGGTAGTGTTTTGCTATTCAGCGAATGTTTTAATGCGTTAACATGCCTACTAAAGCATCATTAATTTACTTGGCTTGTTAGATAGTCAGCGTAAGGATTGTAGTGAAAATGGGGGAGAACAAGTGTAAAATATATATATATATATATATATATATATAGAGTTACTCTTTGTGATCAGAAAAATTGTTCGAAAATTTCTCTTGACTTCTCAGATAGATTTCCTTATTTGGTCATTTAGAATAATTTATTTATTTTATTTTTATTTTTATCTTCATTCAAACACGTGATAAATTAGACCAGATGGATCTTTGTTAGCCTTTTCTAAAAACACTAATGCATTGAGTTTTGAACCCACGTATAATGACTCGCTAGTAATACTTCTTAGCAACTCAGCTATGGTTGCCATCATAAGAATAATTTTGTTTAGAAAATCATGATCTAATTCATGAATTCTTCCATCAGTTAGTGAATACATGTACGGTCTAAATTTATCAGAAAGCCTTCTAAACTTTACTTGCAAAGTACTATCGCCAGTGCTGTTGTATGTAGATGGTTGAAATATGACACTTTCCGCTGAAAGATTTTATACGCTTGTTCACCAAACAGTAGATGGTTTAGAACTTTGCTCCAAGGATTTTATTCGAGGTAACTTTCGAGGTAAAAAATTGCTCCTACGACTTACAACTCGTTTAAAAGTGAATAAAAAAAGCGTTAAGCTCGTACTTCTCTTGGTGTTTCTCAAACTAATGAAAAGTCATTTTCACTCTCAATCCAGATCTGAAAAGCATGAAAGCTTCCTTCATTGCCTTTCGAAAATATGTTCATTATTTATTTATTTACATATCTATTTATGTGGGCGCATTCATAGGTTGATCGTGTCATTTTTTAAGTGCGTACATACCATAAATGGAAATCGTAAGAAGTGGCTTTTTTTCCAAGGACTATGCATAGTTTGCTTCCCTTTACCTTCTATTGGTTTTTACTCTAGCTGGTTGGTCTTGTTTTATTCTTTTTGGTTCAGATCCTTTTGCTTAGAAACTTTCTCTACGACACTTTTATTACAATTAATAAGGAACGCAAGCTAATATATTAAATGTAGGCGTGTCAGTTGCTCGACTAAGAAGATTTTTACGTTAATATTACCTCATAGATCGGTACCATGTATGAATAATGTTTTTAAAAAATTTCTGTTAATTTGTATTCATTCACTCATTCAACTCGTCTCTGAATAAATGAACAATCGGTACAATATTTTTGAATGGAATTTATGTAATGAAAGTAATTTATAGCAATAAAAGTTTTAAAGATACACCTTCAGCTTCGCAGAGCAATGAGATTTTTAAAGCTCAAGGCCCCAAAACACGCTTTATCGAAATGTCGAAATGTACAAGAGAGGTAAAATTTTTGAAGCTCTTATTGGTGAACAAATAAACTTACAAAGCTCGGTCCTTACTATGATAGAATTGCTGTCTGCTTGGAAATGGGTTTAAAGAGATTTTGCTGCCATAATGATCGAGCTAAGATGGAGCTAAACGTGATCATAGTGGACTGAGATTAGTGATGAGATCAGAGGCGGACTAGTAGAGCTAGAGTTCGGACGGTTCTCCCGAGAATGTAACCGTCAGACGTGCGAAGAGGAGTTAGTGGATGCAAGCTCCTTTCTTCTTTCGGCAGGAAAGGCCTTCCTCCTCCTTAAAAAAAGATGTACTACAAAGACTGTTCTCTCTTTAATCACGTTGGCCGCCTATGGCGCAATTTACCTGCAGAGGTTTTTTTTCGTTGCTCACTCTTAAACTTTCCGTTTTCTTTTTGCTCCCTCTTCTCTGCTTACAAAACACTCTGATGATGACTGTACTTGCATGAGGTAAAGGGAACATCTTTCGTTGAGCTAGAGACATCTAAAAAAAAATTTCATCGGGTGAAAGTAATCATCTAATCTAATCATAGTCTCTTCTTCGACCTTTTAACTCATAACTAACGTCGTACCAGATCTGGAAAAATCACTTGTTCAAAAAGAAAGTATTTCTTTTTTTTTCGCTTCCTTTTTACAGTGAATAAAAATCTAAAAAATATCGCTTTACTAAGTGTGGCGACCTTTCTTTCCTCAGAACTTTCTTTAGTATAAGTATTTTATTTATTGCAATGCCTTCACAGATGCTCTTTAACCTTTTCAATGTCTATAATATTCTTAGATAAATTAGATCTTAACGTCGTCCAAACAAAATAAGTTTTTCCAAATTGCTTTTTCTGTGTACTTTTCATTTATCATTAACGTGCAGCAGTAGAGAAAATTTCATACTCGCCATCGAAGTTAGAAGATATACTGGTTATGTTATTTTGCGTCTGTCTGATTTAAAAATCATACAGTGTCAGTGTGAAATTGAGCGTAGATTTGTTTATACCGCCTCCGCCTCGCTGTCCGTTATTTCATGGGTAAATTGTTAAAAAAATTATTAAAACTTTTTAATTCTAACTTGATATTCAATGTATGAACTATAGATTGATTTTAAAAGTGAGCGTAATTCGTTTACCAAAGCTTCTAAGATTAAGAAAATTTAAAGAAATTTAAGAAATTTAATAATGAATTCTTATTATCAGATAAACAAAATTGTAAAATATATCACTTTGATCAGGGACATTTAGCAATTCAAGCAGTCGAGATCGAGATCGAGATCGAGATCGAGATCGAGATCGTTCAATTGATCTGATTGTAATTATTAAAAATTTTACTGATTGCTTTAGGATGGCAAGCAAATCAATTCTCTTCCTTTAGCGCACAATACATTACAGCTTACGAATAATACAAAACAAGTTTATATCGTTCCCATGACAGAGAGAAATGAACACAAGTCAAACTTCAAATTAATGAGTTTTTTTTTTTTTAAATCAATCATACATAGAGAGTACATAAATAAAAGGTATATAGAACAGTATAAGCAACGTTATGTGTATATTAACATAACAAGAATATATTCATATAAGTTATAATAGAAAATATGTGAAAACATTCTTAATTTCATAATATGCCAGATCTTTTTCTTTCTTTCTAAGTTGGTACAACCAGTTAACACCACACACACAACACTAACACTATATGTAAGTGAAACTTTAATATTAATACACAGATGAGTTGGATATCGGGGCATGCGGTGCGCATGTGTTTATATGCGTGCTATGCAATAGCTCTGCTTTATAGTTGAAAAATTTTAACTGAACCACAAAATAGCAACTTTGATCTTTAGGAAAAGAATGTTGCAAATACGTGCTAGCTATTGCTGCTTGAGCAGCAACAAAAGTATTATTAATGGGTAAGCGAAGACAAGGTACTGAAGTCATCAAAAATCTCTTCGAAAATAACTAACAGAGCACACATAACCACATATATCAACTGATGCGACTTAACGTACAATATATATTTATATATATATATATATATATATATATATATATATATGTGTCAACAATGAAATTGTTAAGGAAGCAACACCACACATTCGTAACATAACAGCAAAACAGTAGCAGTAACGGTAGAGGAACAGTATTTGTATAAACGACAAAAACATTTAAACATTTTGTGGTTTTCAGTATGAAATAAAACAAGAAGAGAGAAAAAGAAATATAAAAATAAAAAGAATGTTACACACAATCAAGCACATCCGTATCTACATATGTTTACACTAAATATTTTCCCTTGCTTTTGTTGCTTTAATATAGCTGATGGAGAAAGAAAAGAATAGAAAAATTAGTAAAGAACGTCGAAGTACTCGTTTGGGACCGACTGTAAGCGAAATGTGATACCTTATGATGACAGTTTACTAAACATAATATTTTGTAACTATTGTAAAAGTCCGTGGCATGTGCTTTTGAATATGAACTACAAGTACACTAATGCTTAGGCACGATAATGCGTGTGTATGGACGCGAATTTAAATATTTTACTACAACTATCCCGAAATTCTTTTTCGTACGTCAAACAATTGAGATTTTCTTCTTTTTCATTCTTTCATTTTCATTTTTCTTTGTAAATAAACTAATTTTGAAATAAATAAAGGGAAATGTGTGAGTGAGTAAAGCATTTTTTTAAAATATTTTTCCTTATTTCATTTTATTTTCATTAGTATGCAAATGAATCAAATCTTGGTCTTCTATTAGATATTCTTTCAAATTCATTGTACCTCGGTCATCAAATAATAATTTTACATTTTAGTATTTTGTAATTTTTTTTTTACATATTTAAATTAAATTAAATTAAATATTAAATATAAAAGAATATGAAGTTTTCCCCACACGCAGTTTTTTATTTCTATTTTTGCGAGCGTTAGAAATACGAAAATATAAAAATAAGTTAGTTGTATGAAAAATTGGATTCACGTGCGGATACACAGGTAGGCAGATTAACTGACTTTCAGATGGTCAGATAGCCATGTAAACAAACGGATATGTAGAAAGCGCAAACTGGCAGTCTGGCAGATGTGCGAGAAAGTAATTGGACAGACGGACAAACAACCAAACGGACAGACGGAAAAGCGAACAAAACAAAACAAAAAACGATCAAATCCATAAGTAGGTAAATGAACAGGTGGGCAGAAAGCCCACGTAGTGAAGGGGCGGGTTGGTGGACGTGCGGGTAAGTAAATGGGATGGTAAGTAGGCGTGCGAATAGGTGCATGGTCGAGTAGAAAAAGAGAAAGGTAGAGAGACAGGCGGAAAACCGACCGTGGGCACATGAATAGGTGGGTAGACGAAAAGGCGGGTTGATGAACGAGCGGGTTGGTAAACGGGCGGGTTGGTGAACGTGCGGGTTGGTGAACGGGCGGGATGGCGAACGGGCGGGTTGGCGAACGGCCGGTTTGGTGAACGTGCAGATAGGTAGATGGGGGGTAGGAAGGCGGGCAAGTTGGTGGACGTGCAAATAGGTAGATGGGAGATAGGAAGACGGGCGGTTTGGTGGATGTGCAGATAGGTAGATGGGGGGTAGGAAGACGGGCGGGTTGGTGGACGTGCAGATAGGTAGATGGGGGGTAGGAAGACGGGCGGGTTGGTGGACGTGCAGATAGATAGATGGGGGGTAGGAGGATGGGCGGGATGGTGGACGTGCAGATAGGTAGATGGTGGGTAGGAGGACGGGCGGATCTATCAACCAACGGCGGGCAGATGGGCAAACAACCAATTGAACAACCCGGCCGCTAGAAGAAATGGCTGAAAAGAAAAGGTTTTTTAAAACTAATAAGATTTACGTCAAAGTAATCAAATGCTTGGGCAATCAAATGTGTGCACTGAGAGATATACAAATATAATTTACATGCTTTCTCACGTACTGCTCTTCAAATTTTGCAAACGAAATATTATTTCAGATACATTGATGTCTTTCAGTGATGCGAGAATTTTTAAACCATAAAAATGGTAAAGAATAGTTGTATATTCTTATCAATACCTTCGCCAAATTATGCACAAAGGCGCGTATGCTTATTCCTTCTTTTTTTTCCTCTTAAAAAGTTTTCAAGAAGATTGTAGTAAGTATAATGACCAAGGGAAATTATTTTATTGTAAAATATATAAAATTCTTAAATGAGAATCATATTTTCGGACACGATTTGTTCTTTGCTATGAGTCTGGTAAGAAAAAAAGGAATATTAATTAAATTTTATTTTCGAACAAGAAAAATACTCAAATGTCTGAATATATGATTTACATATTCGAACGGGCAAAAGTTAATACAAAAGCCTTTCTTTACCATAAGTTCGTTTAAACTAACCATAGAAGTACTAGAATAGGATCACTGATTAAATTGTAAAGTTAAAAAAAAAAAAGAAAAATTCAAAAGTATATCATATTTTTGGACAAAGAAAAAGTTAGTGTACGTTCTATTAATGATTGAAAGTTTACTCCAAAAGACTTCAAAAACACACCAATATTGGTTACACATAAGCATTATCAATTTGTTAAATAATGTTAATCAAAATTTTTAACGAAAAAAAAATTCATCTGCGACCTTTTGTTGTAACATGAGTTTAAGTCAGAAAACCCCTAAGAATATTAACGTACTTTTCGCAACTTCGAAAAAAGTAAAATGAAAATTTAAACCACATTCGTTGTTAAGGAAAAAAGTTGATTCAAATTGTTTCAAAGCTTCTTTTATTACAAGTTTACTGAAAAGAATTCAAAATATTATCATAAGAAAATTGCTAAAAAAAAAAAACTCTTTTATTATTATAACTAAACTATAATAATACATTTTTATATAATTTCATGATTTCGCATAACAACAAATCAAAATATAAACCAAAATATCAGATGAAGAAAATATTTTCTTTCCTAATATCATTCATAAAAAAAATCATATAAATTAGTGCAATGCAATATAAATTTTTGTTTTTTTTTTTTTTTTGCTTTTTTTTTTTTCAACATATAATTTACTTAAGCGAAAGGTGCAAAATGATAAATTACATTATTCAACGAGAGGAAGTAGAAGTAAATGTCAAAGCAGAAAATTTGTAAAAGCAAAATACCCTTACGTCGACAATAACATGACATAACAACAGACAACAACAATTGTGGTAAATTATATTTATTGCCTCAACACATGCCACAAATGGAATGTTCGCTTGACAACAATTCAAAACGGACAACGCAATTTGAAATTACGCATTAATCGAGTAAGCGAGAGGTTGTTGTCTTCGATTCTCCAACGTTTAGTTTGATTGCCTGGTTTTTCGTATTAAAAAAAATAAAATTGAGAAAAAAAAAAAAAAACCCACAATTATATATGAAAACAAAGTAAAGAAACGTTACATATTGAGAGCATGTTAAACATTTTACGTTGATGTCTGGTGTTTGCATTCTTGCAAGTGGCAATTATGCGAATATTGTTGCAAGTGCTACACAACATATCTCTACCGCAGCACAACATATGTATATTGTACGACGATGTATTATGCATTTATAGTCCATTTCAAGCAGCGTTCGACTGTGTTGTAGCTACCATTCAAAAGACTTTTTGCGATATAATTGCCAAAATTGTTGCCATAACAGGCCCCGGCAAATGGCAATTGAAGACAATCATAATGAATGATGAATTTATAAAAGCGCAACACAATAACAATAAAAACGGTTTTTCAATTCGCTTTTCTCTTCTCTTTTTTTTTTTTTTTTTTTTTTTTAATATGAATAGTTGCAAAAGTTTCTAAAGAGCTTTGGACAGACAAATAAATACTTAATCATTAAAGAAACTTCAATAATACAGAAGAAGCACGAGAATTGTTGTTAAGTATTGATATTCATATGACTGATGTATATAGGTATGTGTGTATGTGTAATTAATTTAATAAATTTTTATTGCCTTCGCACTATAGCATTACAAATAATACATAAAATGTTTTATGGACACACACACACACACACACACATGCAAACTCTAGAAACACTTTTACATATCGTCTGGTATTATGATATTCCTGTCAATCGAATTGTTTTCATAATTGCTTGCTCTACTCTCCCTATATCTGTTTGTTTGTTTGTTTGTTTGTTTGTTTGTCTGTCTGTCTATCTGTCTGTCTATTCATCGACAATGACACTTGACTAATCGTAGTTAAATGACGTGTGAAAGCTGGCAGCTGTTTTACTTTTCGTTTTTTATTCGCGTACATTTAATCATATATTTGTTGACTTTTTCTGGTTTTTCGTTTTCATTATATCGATTTTGAACAGTTGTAAACACACACACACACATATATATATATATATGTACATATAAGTATGCTTATATGCACTTACATATTTATGCATAGCTAGCTAACTTCAAATTATTGTAAATTGTTAACACAAATTAAATGTTTTATGTGCATTGACTTTATCAAACCGCAAGCGTTCGTACATACAGAGAAACCGCAGTCATTTGGAATGTCATTTGAAAACTGTTGTCTGATAAAAAACAAAAAACTTGTTTTAGTAATATATAAACAGTGCCGGCAAATACACGGTACGCTTTAATCCTAAGGACCAAACCATTTGTCAACCCCGCCACCTTAAGGAATATTTTGGATTCTGATTATCTCACAAGTATAAATATGACAATCGAAAAATTATTTTGATTATTTATTTCAATTAAGCGATTAGAGCTGATTCACATCAAATTAAGTTAAGAAATGCAACCATCTCTATATAGATCTTTATTTACAGTGAGTTCTTCTAATGTGTGGTGGAGACTATTTTGTTATCAATCCAGTGCCGAAGAAAATGATTGGGTTTTTTTGGATTCAAACAAATCCGAGTGTTTTGTGAAATCCTTTGTTTTGTATTTTACGAATCGTCACTGTTTGAAATCGCTAGATTTCTTAAATTCACTTTTCTTGCTTCACATGTGATCTATTGGTACAATTTGTTAATGCAGTTCAAATCCAGTACATCCGTGAATGTTTTGCCCCATAACTTTATCATGTTTGTATTTAAAATAGAATTATTTGCTTGCTTTGAATCAATATTTCCTGGTGTAGAATTCTTTGCAATTATTTCGTAAGGTTTCATGTGTTCCGCGCCGGCCACTGTGATCTGTGGGATACACAACGCTATAGATCATTTTCCATGTGAGAGTCCCTTATGATATGCTTCATGCAATGTTTTATTCATATTACTTCTTTATGTATTTCTAGCGCGAAACACCTTGCTTTTTGCGAAAAGCTATCCTACCATTAGTTAACGTATTAATGCAGTTCTATCTACGTTCTGCTTATGGAGTTTATGGAGGAAACGAACTTGTGGCGGTTTCGCAAAATCATTCTTCGCCGATTTGATTATTGATTCGTATATTCGCGATATCGTTAATGTTTCGAAATTCCAGCGTATCTTCCTAATCGTTTGCTCGATAAAGGGCCATAGTTCTACACTATGGGTTATCAATGTTGATAACGACTGTCTTATCTAAATTTCTTGGCAAAATGTATCTTTCTACTGAACTTTTCAGGCAATGTTTATGATACTTAGATATCAAAATTATTATTTGTTATTATAAAGTCTTCCTAGCAGTTCTCTACTATTTTATTACATTTATTAACATCAGAAGGGTACTAGCGTATGTGGCATTTAATGCTTTTGATGGTATTTTTGGTACTGAGATTGGTTTTAAGGATTAAGGTTGGACATCTTTGTATTTCTCCTCTTATACGTTTTAAGCAATAATTTAAAATAAGTAAGAAAATTATATTCGGTTCAAACCGAATCTTTTATCCACCACCTTCATCTTAGACAAAAGTTTAAAAATAACTAAATGTCGTTACTTTATAATATTACGTGGGTGTGGCAGATTTCTTCCATTTTTATCGAATACGACGACAGGTTTTATTATGTATCTACTAAAGACTATTAATGAGCAAAACTATCAGTTTACGTTACACTGTAGACGTATCTTCGGACCGATTTGGCTCATCTTCAAGACTAGCGTACGTAGAAGAAATGATTTTGCCAAATTTAGCACAGAGATCTTTACTTTTCCGATTAGGTAAGTGCTTACCGCAAAGTCGGATAAATGAAAGAATGGACGGACAGACAGGTTCAGATGTATCAAGAGCATATATACTATTTAAGAATACATATACTTTCCCGATGTCACAAATATTTTCAAAAAATAAAAAATAAAAAATATTTCGATATTCTATTAGGCAGATTAGGCATGGCCTATTTTTTTTCAAATTTTTAGCTGAGACAATATATGTAAAAATTTTTATGGATTTAACTGCTCTCAATGTTTAAGAATAACGATAAAAAAAAAAACCAACAGAAGTGTTCTCAGCTTACATCATCTTATGGACGTGTCCCTTGATCGATTTAGACCATTTCCAATAATAACCTGCGTGCAAGAAATTCAAAAGTTTTTGTCCAATTTGAAGGCGAGCAGAGTGTGTAACACAGAGTCTTTTAACAAAGAGACTGACAGACAGACAGACAGACAGACAGGTGGATATGTTTAAAACGATTCTAAATTCAATAATGATCAAGAATATATACATTTTTTTTTGTTGCAAAGTAAATGACAAAATGAATATATTTTCATCGTTCGATGGTAGACATAAAGAGCTACAACCTGCCTTATTCGTTTCAATTATATTTACATACTATCTATGTATGTGTAAATAAATATGAAATCAGGTCAAAAAAGTCGTTAATAAATTAAACGTAAAATTGTTACATTTTGTTAACAAGCTGATAAAAAGTTGAGAACATGCTGTAGGTGGAGAAGGTTAACGATTAAAGGTTCAAAACATCAATAGTCTTTGAACTTTTTCTTAAAAAATTTTAAATAAAGTTTTGAATAAAATCTATTTTAGTATTTATACACAAAAAAGCTGCGCATATTAAAAGTTTATACAAGTTCAACATAATTATGAGGTTTAAAAGGGTTGAGTTTTAAAACTCTTTGAATAGTACTCTAGCATTTCGAAACAACTATTCAAGCTGAGAGTATGGAAAAAACGTTAGTATAACAAAAAAAAGGTATTTGTACTTACTCTCATTACGAAGACAAAAAGAGCGATCACTTCTAAAAGATTTGTGTATGAAATCTCAATAAAACTAATTTCTCTTCTAGTCTACGGAATCAGAGCATATTCCCAGATGTTTTCTTTTTTTGTCAATTTTTTTTTTTCACAGTATTTTTCAAATCGATAATAGAAAGACTGATCTTTCCTATTACTTCAGTAGCAATTATAAAATGAAAACTTTAATTCGCGATAGAGGGTTATTAAGATCACTTTAACCATTGGCAGGTTTTTCTTTAGATCTTAAGATATTTTGCAATCAATTATATTTCTACGATATCTCTACCTAAGAAATCATTTTGGTAGCTATACACATTTCGGATAAGAAGACGGATTTTCAATTTTTAACTGATTAGAGTTCATTCATGAATGCGATCACTTTAACTTTAATGGATTTTCGACAGATTTTTTCAAAAAATAAAAGTTTTTTACAACAAAAAGCTTTTTATACAATTTTGAAATCAATCTTTTCGAAAAATTCTAAGAAGAAGAAGATTATTAAGAACAAGAATATTATTATAAAACGATAGTTAAAATCTAAGGTCAAAACATTGAGATTTTGGATTACGCCAGAGTTACGATCAAAAAAATTCTTTTTTTTTTTTTCTGAACAATCGCTGCTCCGTTGATCATTTTTAAATAAATTTTTAGTAAAAATTTATTAAGCTTCTCAATTGATATGCAAACATTTTCCAAAAATTTGTTGCAATTGGTAAATGGTAAACTACTTCAGGCCACAGTTAGTCACTTTAAAAATGTTTCATGCTTAGGATAGATTTAGTATATGATTAGATTGCATATCGAACCTTACAACAGACAAATCGTAAAGCTAATGTTTAATCGTCTAGATTTCAGGTTACCTTAAGGACTTCAATAATCATTGGCTTATCGATAACAGGTGCTTAAGGTTACGTTTATACGATTAAGTTCACAATTAGGATTTACAAACTCAGTAAGTCAGTAAGTAGTCAGAATATCTGAAAGCTAATTTAATCGCATATTCATTCCATTCGATAACTTCGTTTATTAAATTTTTTCTACAGAAGCAAGAGAATACGAAAAGGAAAACAATTACTTGAAATTTCATTTTTTATACGACACATTCTTCATTCATTCATTCATTCATTCATTCATTCGTTGACTTGCTTTCCTAAAGCAAAGAAAGGGTATGTAAACGAAATTTGAATCCCGCTGGGTTTGCTCATATTTCCTTAAGTCACAAATTCTAAGTGAGCTAATATAACAATAACAACAACAAAAATAGTAAAAACAACAAGAAAAAGAAAACACAAAACCAATAAGCCGCACCAAACAACAAAAGCACTTTCTGCATAGAAAATATTCAACTTTTTCATCCTCCTTTGTATCAAAAGCCGAGAATATTACAGAAGAAAAAAGAGGAGGAAAAAGTTTCTCTCTTTTTTTTTTTTAAAGAAAAAAAGAAAAAAGAAAATTTTTATTCTTTTTCCCATTTTTTCTATACATTTCGTGTTTTCTTATGTTTTTTTTTTTCGTTTTTTTTTTCCCTTAAATAATATGCCTTGCGGTCATAAATATGTTAGTTGGGTGAGTGTAGTACAATAATAATATAACAAATGGCAACAACAACAACAAGAACAACGAGTTGTTGTATACGATGGCATTGTGTTAAATTCAAATTGTACGTTATAAATGGATTAATGCAATTAGCTGTGCAATGGATATTCCAAAGGAGTCGAGTTTTAGGTAGCTCTCTCAGATGGGCGCTGATGAGGGTAGTGTTGGGGAGGCTTAATTTTAAGACGGCGATAAAAAATTTCTCAGTTAGAGAGAAAAAAAACAAAATTTTATATAGAAAAATATGATCAAAAAAAAAAAAAAATAACATAAAAATTGTATTAAGTAAAAAATGATTAGGAAAACTTCTTTTCTTTTCAACAACAACAACAACAACAATAAGAAAAATGTTGGCCCACGTGGTTTCAATTGCACGCAGTTAGTTGCTTTTTCGTGTCTTGACAGTGGGTGGCCACGTTTTAATATATAATATCTTCGTAGACATAATGATTCTTTGTCGTAGTCGTCATCGTCATCGTCATCGTCATTATCATGAACGTCGCACAGTTGTTGTCTTGTATTACATTTTAATGTTTACTTTTTAAGTCTTGTTTCAATTTTCCTTTTTATATTTATTTTTTACTTTTTTTTTTTTCTACTTTATTTTTGCTATTTTTTTTTTTGTCTAACGTCTGTATGGTTATTGTAGCTATTATTACTGTGTTGTGTTCCATTTATACAGGTTTGTGTGTAAAGACCACGAAATAAATGGAAAATTATGTAAATTTCTCCAATAACTGTGTTTTAATGCATTTAAGAACTCATTTTTCATAATGTTCGTATTTTATTTGTATAGCATTTGTGCTGTGCTGTTCAGCTCAAATGTTAGGCAAAATGAATAAAGGAATAATAGATTATTTTTTTGTTTTTTCTTCTTCTTTTTTTTTTCTCTTTTTGCAAGATATCCGTTCCATTTTCTACCTTTGCTACGGTTAGGTAGAGAAATGCCTACAACCGAATAAAATTGTTTGTAATGTTCTGAAAACCTTATGCTATACACTTTAACTTTCGTGCTATATTAGTTTTGCAAAGTGACCACAATATATATATACATATACATATTTACAGGTGATAGACAAAATAATATGAACCCTAAGCAAAAAGGCTAAAATGACAGCACAACTTAACATTCACTTAAGTACGGAACGTTTTCTTAAAAATCGTATGGCGGGGGGCCTCACAAAGCTAACATTCAATGAAGGTCGTATTATTCTATCTATCCCCTGCATATGTCTTTTTTGAGAAAACACCAGAACGACGGAAGCTCCACGAGGTTAACGTAAATGCAAGGGCTGCAGTTGAAAAAGTCTTTATAAAGTCAAGTGTTTATATTATTTTGTCTATCCCCTGCATATGTAATTTTTGAAAAAATTTTTAAGAAAAAAAAATTAAGAAAAAACCCTCTGTTCTAATAACATAAATAAATATCTTATAATAAAAAAAAAAAATTAAAATAAAAAAAAATAAGAAAAAATAAAGATCAAAAAATAAATAAACAAATAATCAAATAAAATATAAATAAAGTTCAGGAATTGAAGGACGTTTTTAAAAAAAAATATCATTTTATTGTTCGTTATACTGTTTATTCAGCTTATAAATACAATGATATTTTTCCATGTGCCATTCTTCAATTCAATTATAGTCTCCTTAAGGTGTGGGTCTGAAGGTTCTCATTGCCTTTTTATCTGATAAAAAAGTTTTTGCAACGAATGGAAGAAATTTGTAGTAGAAGTAGATAACAGTGAAGAAGCAGGACACGTTGAGTATTGTAGTAATTCATATCCTTATTCCTTCAATTCGAATACTGTATTACAAGAACTTTTGGTTAAGCTGACCTGTTGTCTTGTTGGGAAATGATTTAATCTTCGTTAAAGTAGTTCTTTTCTCAAAAGGTTTTCCATCCAATTAATGCCCGCCCCGGGTTTTAATAACATTCATTTTTTTGCTATTTTACCAACTTAATGGTAGGCACTTAATAAATTGTCTTTGACCATCGAAAAAGCTGATACGACAACGTTTTATGCAAACTGTCAGCATTTTCATTGCTTGGTCTTTGATCAAACGGGATCAGCTTACTTTACAACTTATGGACTCAGTTCGGCATGCTCTAGTGGTGTTGATAAATTTCATCCAAACATATTTAAATTTAACTTTTTCCTCTCGAAAAGAGTATTTAAATGCTGGCCAAGTAACAACGATGTCTTTGTCCATTAGTACTCAGAAGTATGGCCTTATATCAACTTTGTAGCCTCCTCAAGCCTGACTGCCTCTTGAAAATGATCTCTATCGCCTTAACAAAATTAGTTAAAGTCGATTATATGTCATCAACAATGCTGTTATTTCTAAAAGTAAGTGTTCCCTTAGTAGTTGTGCTTATAAGGCGTATAGCATTAGGCTCAAGAGAGCACCCTACATATAATGTTTTGTTTCCATATTTCAATAATTGAAAAGTTTTCATTTCGACTATCATTTAGTTCTTCATCTGTGGATGGTGTTTGCCAAGAGATTAATACAAAACATTCTATTACTTTGATTAACTTTTCATTAAGAGATTTCTCTGCTCTATATAGCATAGCATGTATTTGTATTTAAACACATAATTAACATAAGAAATATTCATAAATTGAAATTTCTTTGTAGAGAAATTTCGTAGAGAAATTTGTTAATATAAAGACAGATTTAATTTAACAAACAAACAAACTCACACAACTGCATTTGGCAATATTTTCTTTCTTTCTCTATTGCCCAAAATAATTTCCGCTTATTTCAATTTACAGTTTTCAAAGCAATATTTATTTGTTTTTTCCTCTTAATAATAATTGTAATATTTGGTAATAAAAATAAATCAAATATTAAATATGAAAAAAGTTAATGAAAAAATTCTTTATGTAGTTGATATAAATTCCACCCTGAGCGCTTATTAGACGACGTTCGACTTATTAATACTGGACGCAGTAGTAACACGTGTTATAGGAAAAGAAAATTTGTGAAAAATCTTAAAAATCTTAATCTTGAATTAAAATTAGGAGTTTTTTTTTTTTGATATTTACACTTCCAAATGCAAGACGATGATATCGTAGCTATCAATTTCTCATAATTATGTAGACGTTAGTAAAATGCTGTTTTGAGATCAAACGGAAAAACATTAAAGAAATTTCTCTACGCTTATAAGTCAAGAACGAAATATTAGAAGTGTGGAGTTTCCTTAGAAAAATTCTATAATATACATATACATATGCACTCTTGATCAATTTATAATATCAAGATATACGAAAAAAATTCTAATTATATCGAATTGATATAAACTACTCTATAGTCAATGGCATCGCTTACGATGTAATTGCCTCAAAGACACACATTCGATTGTTGGTGCCATAGACTGTAAATTTTAAGGAAAAATAAGGATCAATAAATAAAAATATGATTACGTACAGCCATTCTAATTAAAGTAAAGCCAAAAAAACTCAAAGGGATGAGTCGATTGGCCGTGCGCTAATATCTAATTGTTTGTCTGTAAGATGCGTTCATCTGCCTTACATTCATCTATTTCCCATGTCATTAGTTTGTCCACCTTTGTCCGTCCTTATAAGTATTTGTCTTTGTGTCTCTTGCATATGCGCATGCGCCCCTACGCATGTTTATCTACTAAATCACCTTTCAGTAATTCTGTCGCCAATTAATATGTCCGATCGTCTGTCTGCCATACCATTGTCTGCCGACTATTTGTCTGTTATCTAGCTACTTGCCTGCCTGTCCTTCGTCCGTCCGTCCTTTAGTCTTTTCTCGCCTCAAATCCCTACCTTGTCCGTTTGTTCAGCTATCTGTCTACCATTCTTTGGCCCGTCCGTTTGTTCAGATAAATTTTTCGGATGCTTTGGTCCGTCCGTTTAATTACCCATCTCGCCGCAAATCCTTATTTTGTTCGTTATTTGTCTGCCATTCTGCCGTCGGTCCATTTATGTAGTCATCTCTCCGCAAACCCTTAGTTTTCCTTTTGCACGGCTATTTCCCTGCCAGTTTGTGATCTGCCAGTTTAGTTAGGCTTCTTGCCACAAATTCCTAGTTTTTCCGCTTGCTCAACTATTCGTCTGGCAGTCTGTGGTCCGTTCTGTCGTCGGACCAATTATTTAGGCATTTCATCGCAAATCCTGAGCTTTCCTGCCTGTTCAACTATTTGTCTGCCAGTCCGTGATGTGTTCTTTTAATTAATCATCTCATCGTAAATCCCTACCTTGTCCGTTTGTTCAGCTATCTGTCTACCATTCTCTGGCCCGTCCGTTCGTTCAGCTAAATTTCTCTGATTCTTTGGTCCGTCCGTTTAATTACCCATCCCGCTGCAAATCCCTATTTTGTTCGTTATTTGCCTACCATTCTGTCGTCGGTGCATTTATTTAGTCATCTCTCCGCAAACCCTTAGTTTTCCTTTTGCACGGCTATTTGCCTGCCAGTTTGTGGTCTGCCAGTTTAATTAGCCTTCTCGCCACAAATTCCTAGTTTGTTCGCTTGCTCAACTATTCATCTGGCAGTCTGTGGTCCGTTCTGTCGTCGGGCCATTTATTTAGGCATTTCATCGTAAATCCTGAGCTTTCCTGCCTCTTCAACTATTTGCCTGCCAGTCCGTGATGTGTTCTTTTCATTAATCATCTCGTCGCAAATCCCTAACTTCTGAGTTTATCGTTCTATATTCCTGTCTGCCATTCTGTCGTCGGGCCATTTATTTAGGCATTTCACCGCAAATCCTGAGCTTTCTTGCCTGTTCAACTATTTGCCTGCCAGTCCGTGATCTGTTCTAAATTCCTGTCTGCCATTCTGTCGTCGGACCATTTATTTAGTTATGTTTGTTCTGCTATCTGCTTGCCATTCTTTCGTTTGTCTGTTTGTAATTCCAGCCACCTGTTTTCTCTTTTGTATCTCTAAACCTTCCGTTTGACTGCCCAAACTGTTCCTCTGACTCTCAATTCAGCGTCTTTGTTTCCGTCCGTCTTTCCGTTTGTCCGAGTGTCCGTCTCTATATTCAAGAGTTCCGCAGTTCGCTCGCTTTAAGTGCCGTAGCTATGTGTAGCTTACTTTTTTGCTTTTTGTACTTGCAATAGAATATTTAAGTTATCAAAAATTGAGATATAATTTCCTATCGCTTGCCACTTGCAAGTTTTCTTTCACAAAATAAGTTTAAAGATTCGTTACAAGTACACTATAGAAGGATTAAATTACACCTTTCCCATCTAAATTCGATAAAATATTCGTTTATTATTCGTGAGCTCGAAATTATTATGTAAATATTACGCTTTACGAAACAATAAATTAAGTAACTCTTTAAGGTTATAACGAGGGTTCATATCTTTTTGAAAAAAAAAAAAAACTGTTGTAAAACTTGTTTTCATAATTTTTTTTATCTAACTAGACATTATCGTCTACAAGTCATTGAAGTCTGGTTTAGTTTGAAGGCATTAGTTAGTTAAATGAACGTTAATTAAATTAAAATTAACTAAAAATTTCCAAAATTAGAAATTAAATTGTTAAACGATATCGAAAAAACTATAAACAACTAATCTAGTTCTATCTCAACGACATCATCAGCTTATCTACGTCTAGGAATCGGTTCATAATTTTAAAGTTAATTATAGTTTTTTTTTTTTCTTTTTCTTTTTTTTTTTTAACATATGATTGAAAATTTCCGAATTTATTGAATAATAACATAAATTATATTAAATTCTCAGTTCGTTTTAGTGAATAAAAACACACACACACCTTGCAGTTAAGAAAACAAGTGCGTTGTTGTTGTTGTGTTCAAGGTATTACTTTACGCATTAAATTTAATTACAAAGCGGCGGCTGTATCCGCTAGGACTTTGAAGTTGAGTGCGAATTTATTGATTTTTTTTTTTTTTTTTTTTTTTTTTTTTTTTTTTGTTGCAAAAACATTTAATTGTCGCTGTAACACCTTCAGCGCAAGCATGAAAAATTGGATGGATTTCTGAAGAACTATTGTTGCAAAAGTCAAACAGGCAAGCAAGCATTCTGTCAATGTTTTGTCGAAATTGAACATTAAAAATGATTTAAGTCCATTTAAGAAAGAATGAGAGAGAAGTGTTAAAAGATCTCACACATTGTTTCCAAAGGTGGCAAACAATTTGTAAAGAGCAAGCTGGACAATAACAACCAAATATTATTAAATGCAACTATATTCGTTTATATGTAGACACACACACACACACCCATATATATATATATATATATATATGGTATAAGTGAAGGTATCATTGTGTGGTTTGTTTCAATGATTTTGGTTTGTGTTTGGTTCGTGCATAGGCCGTACTGCTTTGCCCATAAAGTATTTTAGTGTTTAGCGTTTTTTGCTTTTCGGTATTTTTTTTCTTTTTTCTTTTTTTTTTAAGTTTTTTCGATTTTTCGTTTTTTACACTTGCTCAGCCACACAAAAGTCATAAACTTTTCACATTTAGAATAGTTTGTTGGATTCCTTTGTAAGCTACCGTAAGCTGTTTATTACTTGACTTTTGTCTTGTCCTTTCTCTCTCTCTCTCTCCCTCTTTCTCTCTCTCTGGCCTCACCCTTTCCTCCTCGTCTCTACCATTTTTTTAATTCATTTTCTCTTTCAATATTTGTTTCAGGCATACAATGTTGACTTTGTTATGCTCACATCTCTAAGACAATTATTCAATTTGGCATTGTTGTATGTTATATGTATGTTGAGATGTATGTCGTCTGTTATATGATTTGATGGGTTCTAAATCATCACAATGCTGACAGTTTATATACAACAACGTTCGCTTAGTTAAATAACTCGAAGAAGCAGAAGAATAAGAAGAAGAAGAAGAAGAAGAAGAAGAAGAGCATGTTGTTGCCATATCAGCAGAATTCAATGTTCAATTTTAGAACAGAAAACATGTTGCTGCAGCATTAAATCTTACCCAACAAATTAATGCTGTTGAAACACGATAAACTCATGTTAACTGTCTTGCTGTTCGCGTCTGATGCAAAACCAAAAAAAAAAAAAAAACAAAAAAATAAAAAATAAAAATAAAAAAAGTAAAAATACGCAACAACTTGTTGCCAGACTCGTCTGGCTTCCGCTTGTGATCTTTTATTATATCTTTGAATTGCATTAGTGTGAGATGAGGATAAATCTTAATAAGTTGGATAGAAGTAAACAAAAAAAAAAAAAAAAAAAAAAATTAAAGTCTACACGCAAAGCGTTTAAATCTTTTCATGCCATTTAAAAATTGTTTATACTCCATTTTTGGTTATTTTTTTCTGTTTTTATTACTTCGCTTAACAGAAGCTTAACACCAACTGAGGTTAAAAGCAAATTGCGGTTTCGTTTCAACATTTTGTGGTTATATTTTATTTGGTACGATTTTTGTATTTGAAAGAAAAAGAAAAAAATTTTTTTTTTTTTTTTTTTTTTTTTTTTAAGATAAGACTTTTTCTACCTGCGATTCTTAAATAGCGTAAATTTTAAATAATAATATTTAAAGGAAATTATTCCGCATACAAGCATTTAATTTTGAAAAAATTATGAAAACGGAAAACTGTTCTTTCCCCTAAGAGCAGAACTAAAAGATGCTTCTCTTGAGAATTGAAAGGATAAGCAAACAATTTTGATTAAGTTACATTAACTGATTTTTCATAATTTGCAATGACTTATACATTACTAATCATGGGACTCATGTCTGGAAAGCTATCCCTTTCAAAGGGGAAAACCACATTAATATCCACATCGCAAGTTCTTGATTTCTCGGACGCGGAAGCATCTTCTATCTATTCAAGGGTCATCTCAATTAAACTACACTACACGGATTGTGGGAGTAAAAATTTGTTCATTAGATCATCTGCTCTATAATATCGAACATCGTAGCAGTCTTGTAGTTCACGGCCTATCACAATTCAAAATCATCATATGTTGATGATATATAAAAGAATTGATTGTTAATTAAACTCAAACTCAAACATCGTGTGGAGAGAACAGTTGATGGACCTTTATGCTACTTTTTATTATCAGGAAACTTTTTATTATCAAAAAAACCGAAAATAACGGTCGTATTCAAACTTTGCGACCGTTTCGTTATAAGAGCCAAGAAAGAGTTTTCTTGTACTTCTATTGTATTACAGTTTAAGGATAGTTTGAAAGTTCTATTGTACTCTCTCTAGACCTCCTAAGACTCCTAAGCATTCTTATGAATCCAACCATATTCTTTAATTCGGAACACTATGCTATGTCTATCTAGCGTTATGAAATGTTCGCCAAACACCTGATGTCCTGATTCTGCAGATGGGTGCGCATTCACATCGGATGTAATGGCACGTTTCATTTGCCGCTTCCACAGAATTTCTTTAAATCGGTATATAAGATAGATGTACTTGTCATAGAGCTTGTGATTTTGTATCATATTTTCCTTCTCGTTTTCAAATATAATCAATCACTTAGGAGATGTCCTCTATGTGCGTGACACCGTGATCCTCTGAAAGAGAAACGAAGAGAGAGAAAAGAAGTGATCATTGCAGTGTGGCAGTTGCATCCTCCATCGGTAAGTGGTATGTATGTCTTTACCGACCAAACATTTTAGCTACGACCGCCCAAAAATCATAATTAAAGTATGGTCTACCGCACTATATCTATATGTAACATAAGAAGTCCGCAACCGTAGCTGAGTTGTTAAGAAGTGCAAATCGGTATATGTGAATTGAAAATCCCTTTGGGGGAAAGTTGGCAAAATGTGAACAAAGGCTCATAAACTCTAAGTTACCGCATATCTGCAATCGTATCCTGCTGTAAAGTCATTTACGTTTATATGGAATGAATAAAAAATATAATGTAAGAGTCAAATGTGGATCTATTGATAGTTTAAGTATCGAATTTTAAAGAACATTCCTTTTAGATGATTATTGCTATCTCGAACCTAACATTAAGATAAATGATATCCAAAATCCCTTTAAAGTGTATTGATCAATGACTCTCTATCCCAAAAGTAATTGGAACAATTTTTTTAAATAATTACTTCATTGATCTACCACTACTATCATGAAAAGAGGAGATATATTAATTCTGTTATATAATTATTATTAAGAGAATATACTCATTTGCAAGGGCGACATTTTCTATATGCCAGGATTAGTTAGGAGTTAAGTAAGCGGAAGGGGCATTGTGGGGCTTTATATTCCTTGTGGGTAATGGAATTTGATCTTCCAATAAAATAAATATTTTTAGAGATCATTTTGTCGACAAAAACTAAGTCGTTTTTTTGTGGAACAAGATCTTGCGAAAAACTGGCCTTTAAAGGCGTGTTTGTAAAGGCTTGTGTTAATGTCTTTCAACGAATTTAAGATACTTTTATCATTGCTTGCTTTATCTATTCTTAATTAGCATTAGATTATGGGTCGATATAATTGTAAATGTATGTGTAACTGTTCATTTGCCTTTAACGTAACTCTTAAAACCGCAATAAAAGTATCCGGTTTAAAAAAATGTATTGATAACTGCTGTTAGCATAACTGAGAAATATTAAAAATTTCAAAGAATGTTGTCGCGCGCGATAAGTTCTTTTCGCTTACTTTGTTAAATATTCAAAACTTTTCCTAACACGAGTGTATTATTTAAGCTTTTTTGCTTTTCACTAATTACAAAGAAAAAAAAATTTTTTAAAAAACCAAGAATTTCTTTGTGTTTTTTTCCTTCCAATAAAGAATTTTCGTTTTGAGTTAATTTTCAGGTTAATGAAGAGTATCGCTCTTCTCAAAAT
Source organism: Glossina brevipalpis (assembly GCA_000671755.1). NCBI lineage: Eukaryota > Metazoa > Arthropoda > Insecta > Diptera > Glossinidae > Glossina > Glossina brevipalpis. The sequence goes on from KK351013.1 coordinate 2,397,204, forward strand.
TAATTAATCAGAAATGGGGGGGAAGTACGAAAAAAAAGAAGAAACAATTTTCGTACGAATATGAGATGAAGCAAACGCGCGTGTAAGGTTGAAAATTTTATGTTGTCTTAGCAATTTACGTTTATTACAAAATTTCTTAGGAATTTTCAAGCTTTCCAAACCAAATAATTATAATTCCTTTGAATTTCCTCTAAAAATAAAGAATATTTTTCTTTAACGGAAACAAATCGTGTTTTACGAAGTAGGCTGTTTGTAAATTATCTATTTGTTCTAGAGAAGAAATTTCTAATAAAAATTTTTTTTTTTATTTTTTATTACTGTTTTTTTTTTTTTTTTTTTAATAAAAACTACTGGGGTTTTTTGTTCACAGCTCAAATATTCTACTATAAGCTTTGATGGTAGCAATCAGCAACGCGTTTATTTGTAGCAACTGGTTGCCCACCCTTTAGACACGATCAGCTTGCTACCATTTTTATATGTGCATACATACCACAAATGAATAAACACTAACTTACTTACATGCATCCGAACATTTCGTTGCATATTTTGCTAAAGGCAATATTGGTCAAGATTTACCAGCACAACCAGCCATCAACTTGAAGTTTGTCAGTTAGACAGACCAAGAGACTGTAAAATGGACGAACGTTTGGACATGAAAAACAGAAATGCAGGTAACTACGTATATATATATATGTATATATAAATATATATATTAAAAAAATGTAATATACATATACATACATACATACATACATATATGTATATATATCTGTAATATGGTAAACTCAAGCACGCCATTTTTTGTTTAGTTTAGTTTTCTTTTTCTTTTCCTTGTTTTCTTTTCCTCGTTTTCTTTTTCATTTTTTTTTTTATTTATTTATTTTTATTTTTCTTTTTCATTTCAGTATTTTGTTGTGCAACATAACAGAAGCATCATGTGCATCATCGTTTTGATTAAACTCCACCCGTTTTTATGGGTTTTAAATTGTATACGTACATCACACACAACCAGCATACAATTCATCTGCATAAACATGGCCCATCTTTATCCGGCTATAGCTAAATAGCATTACAACAAGCACACATGACCGAACCATTAAGAGTTGTTGAAACTGAAACCGAAAAGCGAAAGGAAGCAGTGAAGAAGAAAAAAAAAATGCTTCGCGTCTTATGTAAATTCATCTGCAATAATTTGCTTTTTTCTCTAAAGCCATCTACAAATTCGAGCATTTACAAGACAATAAAAAAATAAAAAAAAAAAAAAAAAAAAAAAAGAAAAGATGAGAAATGATTGATTGTTTTTTATTTTCAAAAAGCTCTCGCATAAATCTCTCCCCCAAAAGCCACAGATGTTTTTCCCGTTTTTCACGTAAAATAATTTTGGTCACGCATTTTTTTTCTTTTCTCTTTTTTGTTGTTCTTGTTGTTGTTGTTGTACTCTGTGACTTACTTCGAATATCAGACATAAAATGTTGTTGGCTTCATAATCAGTTCCGCCAAAAAAACGAGTAAAGAAAAAAAAAAAAAAAAGAATTCAAAAAACGTGAAGTGACTTCTTCACTTCCTGTTAATTCAAGAGTAGTTCTCAGATTTCAGGTCTATTATCCATGCAATAGTATGTGTGCTTATGGCTTATATCCTCCTATCGTTTCTCGAGATTTTTTTCATCATCATTATTATTATTATTTTGGAGACATTTCGTAACAGAAACACAATCAAACACGCAGAGTGTGTTATTGGTAGTTTGTAAAGTCGGTATTGAATCAAATGATGTTATGTTTGGCTGAAATGTTGATTGCCAATGTTTCGTTCGTTACGTTGTCGAGTTTTGCGTGCACTGATGATGACAGCATGTCACGCATGTGATTGACAAGGATTTATTGATGTTTCAACGTTAAGTTACAAAACTTTTTATATATGTACTAATATATATATATATATATATATATATAGGTATACACACACACACACACATATTTTGGTTACAAATAAGTTTTTGCTGCTTTCTATTAAAAATTAAGAATTTATGGTGCAAGAAGCGTGCATTTTCTTTCATTGAAAGCATTGTTTTGCATTATCTGCTACTTCTTCCATCTTTTAGACAAAATATAAATCTCGTAAGAGAGAGACAATTAGCCCTTTGAGACTGTGCACAAAAAGGGTCACTTGTTCGGTATCGATGTAAGATTACAAGCCCCAACCCGACCATACCAATAAGCAATCAGAGGTCGTAAGGTCCACCGATAACAGCGGAGAAGGTGGCATTATCAAGTTTAGTGCAACTAAAATTTTCGGAGCGAGTTTTGCTATGTGGCAGCGAACTTCATTGTGCTGCAAAACACACGATATCATGACTTTTGATTTAATGCGCTCGACTTGAGTAGTTATTACAGGTACGGCTTCCCTAAAGATGACACCATTCATAATTCTCCCAGATAGGGCCACCCAGGATATTCAGCTTTATTGTCCACGTTAATCGTTCGCCTAGTTCGAGCCATGTTTAATTGTGCTTTGAATATCGTAAATGCTTGTAAATATTTAGTGGCACTATTTTTAGAATTAAGCAGAAGAATTAAAGTTCCCCCGCAAATGACGCTTATTCGACACAAGTAAAAAATTTGACATTTTCACACGAAAACATTTATGTCATGCTAATACAGAGACGTTAGTACCTCAAGCTTATATAGTTACCAGATGACCATACTTACGATATTATATTTTGCATCTGACCTTGCAAGGTATTTTATCAAGCGGTGGAAACTTATTTGTACTCCTTTTATGTTTATATATATATTCATATATATTTACATTCTATACATATTCATCTACATTATATAATTCAGGTCACATAATAACGATAATGTTTGCATTATTTATATATAAAAACATTTTTTTTTTAATCTAATTTTTGTTTTACAAAAAAAGTGTTGATTTTTTGCTTTCTAAGCTTCAGCATTATTTCATTCAAATTTTAAGAAACTTAACACTAATTATTTATAATGATTTTACTTTCTCAGTAATTCGAAAAGACTTAGCTATTGTTAAAGAGAATAAAATGGTGTCAAATTTAACAAATTTCTTAATTGTCTTATGTTGATGTTTCTCTCATAGAGAAATATCAGACAGTTGAGGCACAATTATCTAATAAAGATGAAGCGAACATTTGATAAATAAAGAAAAGCGATCATGGAAAGGCCAAATGCTTCGACACACAGGAAAAACCAAATAATTATTAGAGACAAATAGAAAAAATATTTTGGATTCTTTTAAAATCTTTTCACCCATTTTTCCTAGACACATCTGAAGTCGAAGAATGAAATTGTGACAAGAAGCTGACTTTTCAGCCAACATGCTTTACTACTAAAGCTAATCTATGATGAACACTGAAAAAGGTTTTGGAGTTCCATAGAAGTATAGTAATTTCGAACTATGCTTTTTTTGATCTTTCGACCCACTTGTAATGAAAGGTTATGGGCTTCAACGAAGGACATTTATTCGAGTTCCCCATTTTGTATATTTATTCTTAATTCTATTTGTTCACTTGTTGAGCATCATTTATTTGATGACTACAAAGTTAAGTGATTACTGTACAATAATATATAATATAATATTTGTAAAATATAATAAAATATGTAATGCAAAGCAAGTGATTATGTCGCGTGTCTACCGCAAAGCAAGTAAAGAAAGGATACAAGTTCAACGGCAAACGTGTGTGCTATATGCCTCAGCGGAATAAGCGATTTTCATGGCTAACTGTATTTATCTCATTCGTGTTTTCATTGATCTAAAATAAGACTTGCTTTGCTGTTTTTTCCTTCAAAAGGCAAAGCTCCATCAATACACGAAATTCCGCTTTTTTTCATTCTTTTGAAAAGTAGCGTTAATAAAACATCTATAGCTTGTAAACTAATCGTCCGAATATAATGAAATTTTCAAACATTTCGTTTCAATTTCGGTGCTACTTAAACATCATTGGACTCGTTAATAGCGGCGTCATTTATATGTCATTTTACATATCTATTGGGTGACGTGTTATTTTTAGAAACGATGCTTGTAAAAATTTCAAATCATTTCAATTGACAGGTTACAGCAGATTTTTGATGTTGGAAAAGCTTTAAACGGTGTATCACACACTTGAAGGGGTCTATACAGAGAAGCGCTAGATATTAGAGAAACGTTGAACATTGTATTACATTACGATATAGAGAAGCGTTAGATGTTAGCGAAGCGCTAGACACACGCTTATAGTTGAATAAAGATGAATTTGGAATAAAAAATTTTTTTGTTTCTTCCTTAATCCCGGGAATTATTGACTAACGTGTGAATTTCTTATTAATGTTATATTAAAATTAATTTGAATTATTTTACATTTTTTAAGAGAACATTTAGTTCAAGAGACGCTTGCCTTCTTTTATCTTTAATTTTTCCAATATTTAAAGATTGATAATAACCGGTAAAAAGTTCTATTGACTTTGGAGCGAATTTAAGATACTAATTATCTCAACGAAACCTATAAATATCACAAAGATGTTTGTTATCAATTAGTTTATAATTATAAGTTGTGGGATCAAAACATTTTGCATTTTCCCGTCAATTGTGATAAATATTTGCATCAATTTCGAATTAATATTTAAAAACAATGTTTTCGAATTGTTTTTCAGCGATTAACTGCAAAAAATGGCTTATTTATAGGCAGATCACTTATAAATTTGACAAATGGTCTGAAGCAAAGGGTGTGAGAATCAGTTTCTTACAGAGTTTGATATTAATTTCTACTTCTCATTAAGTTGATGGGCAAAGAACGATGGGAACTTAATCTATTGAAAATCTCATGTCAAATGGGTTTTATTGAGTTATTTCTATATATCTATACATATATATATATATCATACTCGAAATGACTTTTGGTTTACCTTTAGCAGTTATGGCCAGGTTATTAGAATTACTATAAGAGAGCTGCTCTTTTTTAAGCAAAACAAGTTGACCTACTAATCGTCAGGTAGACATATTTAGTTGAAATGTTTCATAAAATGTTCCCACAAGGATTTTCTATTGCATAGTTCTGTCTATGCTACAGATGAACAAAGTTGTTCTAAATGATTATTTTTTGATAACACAAAAATTAGATATAAAATTCTAGTTGTCACTTCAAGTTATTATATTATGAATATTCCATCGAACTTTACCTTTAAAGTTTAGTGAAACAACTTTTCCTCAAACCTTTTCATTTTTAAACAAAAATATAAAAGAAATCTATATAGCTAGCTGAAGGAGGACACGTGGCTCTTTTAATTAAAATAAATACTCAGCAAATATGAAAACATTGAAAAATGAATATTGAAAGTAAGTAAAGGTACGTTAGAAACTAAAATATAAATTACAACAATAACAAAGAAAAGAAAAAGTATTAAAAAAAGAGTTCTTATGGTTCGGTTATAGAAATTGTATCCAATAATGTATTTGTATTATTATTTGATTTTCAAAATTATTGAAAAGTAAACTAAATACATTTTACACCCTTTCATTTAGACGCAATGTATAAGTGTAGAAGTTTTTTTTTCTAGAGAAAGGGATACAAGCATGAAAAGGGATGAATTTCAGTTATGTTTTTGTAACATGAACTCATAATCAACAAACAGCCTTGAGCTGTCACTTTAACAAATCAACACTAAAGCTTTGAAAAACTTTTCTTGCTTCTTACTCCTGATACTTTTTGTTTATAGAAAAATGTTTATGGTTAAAGATTTATTGTTTAATTCTGCCACAACTAGGAAATAAAAAATATTTCTTTTTTACTATATTTGTTAATATTATATTTAATTTTAGTTAATGTTATTAACTAAAATGAGAAACGTATACGTGACTACTATTTTAAATGAATTAAAGTTTGTTTAATGTTTATTTAAAAAAATTAAAAAATTTATTTATTTAATTAACTATAAAAAAAAAAAAAAATTTCTTTTAAACAATACCTAAAATATCTTTTATTTTATTTTCATTTTGTTTTTTTTTTTTCTTTTAAAAATAAAATTTATATAGAATTTTTAAAAATCTTTTTACCTCTTAATCGGTTTAATTTTTTATCTTTGCTTATTAAAGCTTTCACTTAGTTGCCATCAAACTAAGCAAAAAAAAAAAAAAAAAAAAAAAAAAAAAAAAAAAAAAAAAAAAAAAAAAAAA
>KK351013.1:2413582-2464437 GCA_000671755.1 Glossina brevipalpis
CACCAAACAAAAAACAACAAAAGAATTTTTTTTACTGCGAAATGTCACCTTTCCAACGAGCATAAATCTGAAATTGTTTGATCGATACTTTACGAGAAATCTACCAGTGTAGCCATCTATCGAAAAAATAATGGATTTCTTTTTCCCCAAACTAATATATATATATACCCAGCAAATGCAGCAGCTTAGTTGTAGTTGTGTATCTGAATAATCAAAGGTTACAGTTTATTTATACAATTCTTATTAAGCGTATCATGTTATCTTGTCTGACTCTAAAATGTTTTCTTCTTTACTGTGGCGATAGAAACGGCTTTTGAGGCAATTTATGGTAAATCATTTAATGCTTTCACACAGAATGATGTGAATTCTGCTTAAGAGAAAATAATACAAAACAATTTTAAAAAAAAACCAAGCAAAAATATCCAATGCAGCTTGTAAAAGTATCATATGCTTCTTCTTTCCAAAAATATCACATACTTCTTATAAAAATATCACATGTTTCTTACTAAAGTCTAAGCCTTTTGATGTAAAGATTGAGTTTCTACTACTCATCTAGGATTCTATTGACTCTTGCACTTAGACAATATTTTATCATTATGTTTAAAAAATAAATGAAATTTTTTGAAATAAATAACACTTGACTCAATAAGTTCATAGGATAACATTTAAATAATGTTTCAATAAGAGTCTACTACTATTTAAAATTTGTGTGAAATTGTTTTTTCATGCAAATAGCAACTCTGAGTTTTGACAGATGTCATCCACAATTGTTCCGGTTAGTAAAAGTAGAGCTTTATACAAAACAAGAACGAGTTATAATTGTGAAAACTTATTACAAAAATGGGGAAAGCTGCGCTGAGAATACTTCCAAACATCGTGGAATGTTCGGTCGAGAAAAAGTTCATCTAATGTATGAAAAATTCGAAGAATGTGCAAAACAAGAGGAGGCACTATTTATAAAAAAAATTCAATGTTTTACGTATATTGGAGTAAAGGATATGTGGAGACTTTTGACTATAATCGACGTTGGTTTAGTCACGAAATTGAATCGATTATTATTATAAAAGTTGGATTTATTTCAAATTATCCTGGATAGATTAATGCACCAGAGTATCACTAATAACTATAGGGTGTAAAAATACTTCACGTGTTGGCATTTCAACTAGTCATTGGCAGTATTGGAAATATTTCTATGACGAGCTATTTATATAATAATAAAATAGAATAGAAACGCGAAGTAAATTTTGATAGGATTATGATGACTTTTTACTAGTTTGCTAAACAAAGTAAAAAAGCAAACTTAAGGCTTTTTTCAATAGATATTAAACTGAAGTTAGATAAATTTAATCCTCAATTAACATTAAAAACATTTCACAAGTTTACGCTCTAACTTGACCGTAACTCTTACTATAAACTTTCTTCTAGTTAACCACTAGAACTGATACAACAAATAAATAAAAACATCTAAGAATGATAATAACAATCATAAGTTTGAACGAAAATATTCACAATAAAAATAAAATATTAATCATAATGTTTCATAAAATGAAATATAATTCAATCAAATAATAATTTAAGTAACAATTAACTCAACTCTATGTTATTTAAAAGTAAATAATTTAACTTTCACAGTTAAGAGAATTTTTTAAAACAATTATTTGTTAGTAAACCTACCTTTGATTTAATATGAAATATTACAAAATTGCTCTTAATCAATTATTAATGAATTATCGATTTACTTTTTAAACAAAATATTCAGAGCTGCATAGTTGAAGAACAGCAAGAAGAGTTAAACAAATATGTGTTACAGAAGACAATAAAAAAATAACTTGAACTTAAATCTATTCTCTCTGCACAAATTCATATCAATTTTCTATATTATTGTGTACATAGCAACCGTAGATGATGTACTGATTGTTCATTTATATTCTTAATCAAACAATTACAAGAAATCTATAGCAACAGAATGCATTCATAGATATGTTCGATTCAATAACAAAAGTATTATATTAAGAAAGCATTCTAAGCCGATTAAAATAAATGATTGTTTGGGTATATTTTTTTTTGTAGAAGAATTATTACATACATATAAAGTTAATAAATGAATAATTTATAGGCGAATGAAGCCTACTAGCAAATAGTTTACATCTATATTTTCATTATAAAATACGATAAATCACTATTTCTTGCCGCTATAAAGACTTATTTTTTTGTAATTAAGCTAACACGGAAGGGATTCACAAGACATGTTATTATTTTATTAAAATATCTCACATTCATTTAGTATAGACTCTCATATTATAATTATTATATTTATTTCATATATTTATTTTTTAGCATTGGACTTTAGAAAGGGAGTTCAATTGATCCAATCCAATCGTCTTTTAATAGATTTCGCTCTGTTTGTCTTCATTTCATTTAAATTTATCTCGAAAATTATCATTTATAAGGTAAAAATTAAAGGGCAGACGGACCGACCTGTTTATATTAATTAATTTATTTATTTATTATCCATACATGTATGTAAAAATAAATTAATTATTTAATAATATTAATTTAGAAAATGAGGTGCATCTGTTTTATGTCGCTGTGGATGTTGTATGCATCTTCATATGCTTAAATATACATTTACTATCCGTGGCGTAGGGTATATATGTAATAAATAACTATACGTATGTAAAACACTAAACATGTTTACGTGTAATTACATTTCGATAAAGAATTCATAAACAACAAAAGAAAAAAACGAATAGTCCGTGGCTAAGCTACTAACTCTATATGGTTGACTTATTTGAATTCATATCAAGAGTTGAATACATAAAGAAAACATGTTTCTTTATAAATATATGACATTTTATACAAACGCAACCAAGCTATTGCATAAATGGAAAAAAAAACATATATGTACGTGTGTATCGAAGCACAGTTCACCTACAAATCTATATATGTAAGTTATTACCAAAAACGTACCTAAAAACCTACTTCTTTGCAATGAAATAATACATACATACATATTTTACATACATAGTTTGCATACATATTTTACATACATATTTTACATACATATTTTACATACATATTTTACATACATATTTTACATGTATACTTTCCTACTACACACGAAGTCGTAAAATTAAAAACTCTTCAATTTGACACCAATACTAAACGGTCATGGCTATTCCAAAGTGTACTTAAACCACGATTTTACCCCGACTGTGGAAGCACTATAGTAGCTGTTGCAAAGCATCAGTTCTTTATTATTAAGATCACCTTAATAGGAAAGGGCTACTCTAAGGGTAATTGGGCCATTCGTAGAAATCATGGTCCCGAGTTGTGCTTTACCCATTCCATAATTGGTAAAAAAAATTAACGGCTTTTGCCCTAAGCATAGAAAATGCTTTTCGAATAGAAAAGAAAAGCTGATAAATCTCTAATAAATTCAAGAGATCAGATCAAGGTCTCCTTCATATTAATATCTGTCTTTTATAGATACATAAAGATAGGATTTGCCCGCAGTTGTACTGAAATTTGGAATTTCCACTTCAAAGATGAATGTATGAAAGTATCGGAAAGTAACAGAGCATAGATCTTTATCTAAGTAAGAGCTTTTAAAACAACATAAACGAAGAAAACCATTTTTTTATAATGGATCCCCCTCAGTAAGAGTGGACTATTTTATTGCCACCGTTTTGCATGGTCAGCTGGTTTGAGATCCTGAGTAAGCTGAATCTTGTACAAAATAAAGGTAAAGGTCTTTCGCGAAAATTCTTTGCGTAATACTTGCGGGTAAAATTTGAAATTCTTGAGAACGATACCAAATTAATGTTTATGGATTTTCGGCGATACTCTCGTTACCAACAGCAAATATTTTCAAGAGATCGAACGGCAAATCGATGCAAAGGGGACTTACTGTAGGTAAACGAGCTAGTTTTTTCACATTTTTTTGGCCACTCTTCGAATTGTTGACCTATCAAGTGCACTTTTCCGACCGAAAATTCCGCAAAGTTTTCGAACCGACTCAGCGTAACTTTCCCTATGTTTGCAACGACTTTCCACAATTATAACGGTTTCTTCTGTTTTGTAACCCGCCATTTCTAATAATGGGAATAATCATATGTGACAATTGTCATATTTCAGAGTTGCCACATGCATACAAAAAAAATGCCACAATTTAAATAGTGCGCTCTTATTGAAACACACTCTATCAGTAGCAACTGACAGTAGTAAGGAAAAGTTTATTACAACTTTACTATCCGTGTATTGCTGGGCGCCGAACATTTGATTTCAATTGAAATAAACCAAATATTTAAAATTTTAAAATTCCGACTCATTAGACGCATAGATGCTTGAAAGCATACGAATAAATTGATTACTAAAGTTGAAAAAGTGTCTCCGATGTATACATTTTTCCGTAGGTTACAAGCATTTGATAAAACTTAATGTATCCTTTATGATGATTATAACACAATTGCGTGCTATTAAGAATGCGTATAGTTTTTATAAAATGTTAATTAAATTTCAATTAAAGTTTTAATTAATTTTTACTTTAAAAGTTTCCGGCTATAACTTATGTTTTTCATTTTTTTTGTTTTTATTTTTTTATTTCTTTTTTGTAAAGTTTTGTAACTAAGCAACTAAAAAAAAAAAAAAAAAAAAAATTGTTGCATTAAAATGCTAAACGAATATTTTTCTTTACAAGCTGAAGCTGATGAGCAGCTAGTAAAGGGGAAATCTATTAAATAAAACCATGATATTATTTTACAAATTTTTAATGCAATTAAATTCAACTCTTTGTGATCATATTGTTTTGTTATCAACGAAAACTATTAATTAACAACATATGAAACTTTTCATTTGATAAGGACGGACACAAAAGCGTGGTGGTCTTTTACTTAATACAAAATAAAAATCATATTTAATTCTCTAAAGAGCAGCTAGAATTTCTTTACTTTTTAATTATTTTCTTATAATCATATCATCATTACATCTTCTCTTTCATTTTATAAATAATGATATTAACAGCACTGACTATAAAACAGTAACGAAGGCAATAACTATTTATTGTATTGCATTTAAAGACGCGCTTTGTAATTAAAATCAAAAAAGTCTCATTTTACAATTACCATGCAGGCAAGCAAGGCAGGCTGGCATGCAAAGCAGACTGGCAGGCTGGCAGGCAATCTTTCAAAAGTCATCAAAATAATTTGTGTTTCATAACTTCTAACATAATTTAATTGTCATATGAATACCGTACATAAATCTATTTATCTACATACATACATATTGTATACACCACCGATACAATGTAGACAAGTGTATGTATACTATATATGTAAAGTATGTCCTATGTCCTTTTTTTTTATTAAGGTTTTGTAATGATACACTTAACCATTTCCGGTGTGCCTCATCTAATGTCAAGAATACATATTCATATGTCTCTGCTTATTTCCGTTTTGATGCCTTTATGTGCATATCAATATGTGACTTAATTGTATTTGTATTACTCCTTTCTTCCCTTTCTTGACTTCTTTGTTTTTCTTTTTTGTTTTTTTTTTTTTGTATGGCTGTGTGTCTGTTCTTGTTTCTACTCCTTTTGTAGTATTCATGGAATTTTTCTTCTTTTGAAAGAAATATTTCGCATAAATATCATATGTAAGTTTACTTTTGGTTGATGTGCGTGTACACACTCTGTGCTCTTTTATATCTAATATATGTGTGTGGGAGTTACAAATGTAATTTTCATCAAATGGAATGTTTTAATTAATTTATATTGTACGCTTTTAAATTGTTAACTTCACTAATGGTGAGATTTTTACGATGAATAAATTGAAATGAAACACAAACGTTACAAATACAATTAATTCAATTCAAAATGAAATTTTGACAGATACTTCGTAAACGGAAAATATTAGTATAAACTTGAAGTTTTCACTTAATATTAATAAACCGTAGTGTATCTGTTAAGGGATGCAATCACCCAACTACTTTACGCTAAGCTATGTACAACTCTAAAGCAAAGAAGCAAAGAAAGTAAATTAGTCACAATTTTCAAAGTAGTAGTTCGAATTTGAATTTTGTTCTTTAGATTATTCCTCTTATTCACTCAGGGTATTCTCGGGTATTCTCCACAATAGTACGATTATTTTCTTGTGCTAATTAAAGAAGATATCATTTCTACTTCTATATGAAAGTGATATGAATTAATTTTGTAAATGATTTGGTCTGACGAGAAGTCAGGATGACGCAACGTTTTGTTCTATAAAATTTCATTTCAATTAATATCTTGTCCTTTTAAATCATTTCGAATCGTTTAATGAACCTCCCCAATAGGAGAGAAGATGAGAACAGCTTAAGTGTTGCCATGTTTTCGTCAGTATTGAAACAATACAATTTTGAAACTATAAAAATTTTCTATTATAATTTACTTTCATTTTTGTTGTTCACCTTTCACCGCCTATTCACCAAATAAGTATAATCGCTTACATCACACGTCTGTGTAGGAAACAATCTTCACATGAAATATCCTCAAGAATTCGAATGTATCTGTGAAAATTTTATCGAACTACAAATCAAATCTATTATTAGCTCTTTCTCTCAACCTGCTTTTCTGACGAGATAATAAAAGATCCAAACTTAAGAACTTAGCATCCATTAAATGATTCTCGTTATGCGTAATAGAGGGAAGAAGCAAGGTCTATATTGTACCTCTTTTCAGTGGACATTTACTTTATATAATAAAATTGCTTTATTTTAACCGCCCTAGCGTAACTTAGCATAGAAATGTTCGCCCGTTTATTTCATTTTCATATTTCCCTCAGTTGATTCTCATGGAATGAGGATAGAAAGCTGAAGCATGTCCTCTGCTAGAACTAAGTTCACAAAAATATATATCTTGACGCAGTGTGTAGTAGTCTACGTGACCTATCTATAATAGAATATTAAATAGTTCTCGAGGAAAAAACCGAAAACAATATGTTTGAAGTAAGAACCATCAGCTAACATCACTAACTTATATGGTAAGCAATGGTAATAAACGAATCCGACAACTTCATCTAATATGTTTTCAATTCCTAAAGACTATTTCGATATCGTTAAATTTTTCAATATTTTTTTCAATATTTTCTTTCAATGATGATTCTTTCAATCATATTTGAAGCTTCTTTGGTAGCTTGCAAAATACTGTTAACTAAGGACAATTTAATGATTTATCAATATAATATTTGCACTCCATTCACTTAGCCTAGTTGTCTATAAACTTGACCACAAACAGTAGAGAATGGACCAAGCAATGGTTACAAGCGATGACTTGGTACAACATTAAGGAAAAGAAGTCCGTCTTCGTTTTTACTGGTATCCAGCGGCCAAATGATATTTCGTACTTAATGTACTTATAATAATTGAAAAAAAAAAAAAATTCCTGGCTCCTTTTCAATTCTATTCATTTTTCGTTTTCATGTAAAAAAAAAGAACTCACAGCCCCATATGTCCATAAATATTTTTGTGCAATTTGCAATAGTAATACAATTTACTGGTAATTTTTTTCTAAAATCATCTGTCAAGTTAATTAACAAGTGTATCAACCTTCAGCAAACCAGGCATATTACATTCTCTTACTACCTCAATTTGGTGATGTCTTGAAATTGAACTGAAGTGAATTGACTTTTCATTATTTCAAATTGACTCTATGCGGCATAAGCATTCAAAAATTGCACAGACTCGGTATGTTAAGGCCAAATAACACAGAACACTTGTTGATTTTATGAAAAAGCATTTATGCAAACTCATCACACAACGCACACTTAATTTTCTTACGTTATGCAATAAGGCAAGTCAGGCCTTTCTTTACTCATGCTATATAACCAGAGAAATTGTGAATGTCCAGGCAGCACATCAATCCTTTTTTGTCGGTTGCATTGGCTAACCGCTTTGACATATTTTGGGCATTTCTAGTTAAGCTTAGACATTTCATTCCTTTAACAATTCTATGAGAATACACACACACAAAGAGAGAGAGAGAGAGAGAGAGAGAGAAAGAGAGAGAGAGAGAGATAGGGAGAGTGAGTGATAAGAGGAGTTCATGTGCTTGCATTTATCAAGTTAGGGCGAATAGCCTTTTGTTTCTCTAGAGAACTTCATTTCGAAATTATTGAAGTTAAGTGCCTTGTACTCTACACTACGGACAATAGAGGAAGCAACATAAATTCAGATCGGAATTCAGTGTAATCTCGTGCAATACAATAGGAGTGCGAAATATAACTTAAGGCAATTTAAGGCTTAAGCAAATGAAATTAAATGAATTCGATTAAATTTTAATTGAATACAGACGATGACGAAATCAAAACAAAATCAATAAAATTAAAATGAGTAAAAAAAAAAAAAGAAAGAAGCAATTTACACAAAATGTACGCATTGAGTAGAAAATTTATTTTTTTAATTTAATCTTTTTCTTTTTCTTTCTGTCTGTCTCTCTTCACTGTGTAATGCAACAAATAATTCACTTGCATTCTATGACATTGTCTTTGCCTTTTGCTATTTTGCCGTATTGTGCTGTAGTTTTCCAATCATACATACATGCATGTACATACGTACAGCTTTATATATGTATTTCTAATCGGTTGTGCTAGGCAATGTCTGCCACTTTCTTGTAGCCTATCATTTTGTAATATCCTCTCACAAGCATTCAATTTATGCATTCATAGAGTATGTAAAGAAAAAAAGTTTCGATTATTGTAGAAAACCGTCTTTTAAATGCATTCGGCTGCCAGTCAAAGATTATTTTCTGCTTTATTGTACATTTCCGATATAATTTGTAGAATGCATACACTTGGCATACCCTTTATAGCAAGATACCAAATAAAAGAACACATATTCCGTTGGCAACTACTAAATATAAACTGAAGTTATATAATTTGTGTTTAGAATACTAAAAGAGAGATGGAATTGCAAGCAATTAATTACCCTAAAAAGCAACAATTTGAACACAATTCAGTAAATAAATTGCTATGACCTATGTCCGGCAATACAAAACAATTTTACGCTAAATATTATTGATTTTTATTTCCAAACAATGTGTAAGAATTTGCGGTAGGGTACTACTATCATGTAGAGGATCCATGTAGTAGAGAATGAAGCATGAGCATGAAGTTCAGAGAAGCAATAAATCTTAATTCAAACTTGTTATGCTATTCTTGGTCTCGGAATACTAACAATAATTTGATATGTATTTATTATAACTTTCCCATAAATAAAATTATTTTGAATATTTTTATATTTTATATAATATATATATAATATTTATTTGAATTTTCAAACAGCAATCATAAATTCGGACAAAAAATACTTAATGCTAATCATATTTTCGGACGAGAAGAGTAATAACTAAAGAAGAAAGCGGGCAAATTTAAATTTGCAAATAGCAATCATAAATTCGGACAAAAAATACTTAATGCTAATCATATTTTCGGACGAGAAGAGTAAAAACTAAACAAGAAAGTCGGCAAATTTAAATTTGCAAACATCAATCATAAATTCGGATAAAAAATACTTAATGATAATCATATTTTCGGACGAAAAGAGTAATAACTGAGGAAGAAAGTGGGAAAATTTAAATTTGCAAATAGCAATCATAAATTCGGATAAAAAATACTTAATACTAATCATATTTTCGGACGAGAAGAATAACAACTAAAGAAGAAAGTGGATAAATTTAAATTTGCAAATATCAATCATAAATCGGACAAAAAATACTTAACGCTAATCATATTTTCGGACGAGAAGAGTAATAACTAAAGAAGAAAGTGGGCAAATTTAAATTTGCAAATACAAGTCATATTTTCAGAAAAAAACTACTTTATCCTAATTATATTTACTGAAGAAGAGAGTAATAACTGAAGAGGGAAGTAAGCGAATGTGCTAATATTTTTTGTTTTATAGATCTTACGCACAGTCCAATGTCCAATTGTTTTCTGCAAATAGTTTTAATTTACTTACTGACTTTTCTGATAAGAATGCCCCACAATTCCACATATCCAATTCTCGGAGATTCCTCTTAAAACAAAATTCGTTTTCAAAGGCCGCACAACGTACGTATTCGTTGTTATCGCTCTCTAAGTAAGTAAACAACAACAACAACAACAACAAATATTTGTACATAAATACGGATGTATTATACCACAGCATACCCCAATAGTGGTTAAAAGTAAGCCTTTTGCGGTGGCACATAATAAAAACTCTGGTGTATAGTTCTACATTTCGAAAACGGAGCATGTATACATACGATGCTAAACATGATCTTTAAAATAATTTAAATAAAATCGCGTTGTTAACCGTAAAGGAAAGAGGGGAGAAAAAAAAACGTGGCAAAATGGATTTAAATAAACATAAATCCATATATGGTCGCATTCAAATGAATTTATGGGTTTCATTGATGAATTTGAAGTGTTGGCAAATTGCAAATACAAAACAAACAACAAGAAGCATTAACTTGAGCTCCTTTTATACATTTATATAAGCATAAGCATAAGTTAATATTAACGCGTTTGTTAGTGGGTATGCATCTCTCTATAAGGTGATCAATACTATCCTAAAAGTTGGCCTCTTAGAGTATAGAGTATGTATGCATGCATGCATGCAGCTCTTCACTACCACCAGTCACAACAGAAACTGTTTAGTTGTTTGTAGCAGAGTTTTAGTAGAAGTTGTGTGTAGATATGTTATTTGTTATACCTAAATGCTTGCGCGAATTGATTTTTGGTGTAAACGATGTGCAATTTTAATGGATTGTCCAACAGATAAGAAGTGAAAAGCATTTTTTGTTTGTTACCCTCATAGATTTCAACTTAACTCACCGAACTTTTTTTTTTTTTTTTTTTTTTTTATAAACGCTATTGAATATCTCCACATTTGTTTCACTAAATGACTGACAGTCTTGTGCTCATAGCATTTGTATTCGCGTTGATATATAACCAGATATTAATGTACATCTCTTTGTATATGTCGTTGAAAGTGAATTGTTGTTATTTTTGCTCTCTATGCGCGTATCTTTCCATTTTCAAGCAATTTAATTGAATGTGTTTTCAGTTTGTCACGCGTTATACTATATTTTAAATGGTCTCTGGCTGGTTTGGATGTTTTGACATAATGCTTGATATATACGATTTTGAACTTGAAATGCAAACCACTTTCGGATCGCTTCGTTAGTTTCTATTTTGTTCTTTGTTTTTCTTTTCGAAAACTGGTCCTAAGTCTATTTATTTTAAAATAAAATATATTTTTTTTTAAAACATATAATTCCTTGTGTATAGGAAGTACTTCATAAGAAGCATGTAAGGGATTTAGACGCCTTTTGTATGTATTATAAAAATTTCGAGATAAAATTTCTAGAACGATGACATAAATCATTAGACACAACCTGGAATGCAAAATGAATCCTAGAACAATCTAGAATAAAGTTGAAAAACTCTTTCTTTGATTTAAATGAGTACCTGCCTATCAACTTTAGTAAACATTTAAAAAATTATTGCAAAAATAACATAAAAAATTAAAAAAACTTGCATCATGAAGGCTACCAAAATTTATAGAAAAGGAAATTTTCTAAAGTGTAGGAATGTGGGAAGAAATAAAAGCAAATACAGATTTAAGAAGCCTTACCTGTAATTATGATGATGTATGTAGTCATAAAAGATACTTCATGCAGTTGGCAATGAAGCAAGAGAGTGACGGAATTTCCCGTAAAATCTAGATGTAAAAGGATTAACAAGAATATCGCAAGAAAATGCAGCAATTTCGAGGACAGCCATGGCGGAATTAGATGTAGTATTAGGGATTTTCGAAAGATTCCCAGGAGGAGGATTTCTTTAAAGCAGTGATAGTTAAATACTGATACGCGTAGAAAAAAGTCACAAACGAACTTCAAACTTAGAAAATAATTGTCTGTAAATAATTTCTAAACTAAAATTGTAAATAAAATGTACACTATTCGCAATCAAATAATGCGAGCCTTGTCCGAGGAAAACAAGACTATGACAATTTATTTAACATTATCGTAAAAATTGTAATGCTTTTACTATTAGGTTGGAGAACATTTTTAAGCCGTATTTTCAAAAAAATGTTTAAATTAATGTTAAAAAATATATAACAAAAATGAGTTAGTGAAATAATTTTCCTGTTATGATCTTTCAAGCAGATGATTAATTTTTCCTAATTAACTGCCGCCTTAGAAGCACTTGAGATAGTATTACCCTTTCACACGTCACAAATATATTGCAACAGTTCAAAATAGGTAGTATTTTGTTTTGGATACATGAAGCAAATACGATAGATTGCTAAGATTTCCTCGATCTTAGACATTATGCTAACATCTCATCCGGCTGTACTGAGACCATCCAGTCTAACGCATTATCCTAGCATTTCAAACGTTTGCCAAATAAATTAGAATCTCTGGTTCTATCACAGCAAACCAAAAACCAAAGTAAAGAGACTTGAGTTTAAGAAGACCGTAACACACCTGGGTTTATTTTCCAAAGATGAAAACTCGAGAAAGGAAAGGACATATTTACTCATTATAAGACGCAGTCTACAAGTTTGATACCTTCATGATTATTTCATTGCAACTAATCCTTGGGAGAATAGTTGCCTAACCTTAGGATTAATTGAAAAAAAATAAATTTGCTTTTTTTTAGGTAAGCCATGAAATTATTTAAAATTATCCTACAAATCATCGCTGTGCTGTCTATTAACGAAATAAAGTCTTCTAGTCAGAGAAGGAAAAAGAGAGAAGAAAGAAGCAAAAAGCATTTAGAATTTGAAGCAGTAATCTCTTAATGCCCCTATTATTATATTTTCATTTGTCAATCCCACGCCAGAACTTTATTATATTATGATAAAATCATTTTTCTTTTCTCTACAATGGCTACAATGAGGCGTTTGCAGAAAAAAGAGGAGTGAAACAATTGCAATCTACAACAACTATGCTTCCCTGTACCAGTATAACCACTTGACATCATGAAGACTTGGGTTAAATAATTTTTCTCGAAACGTTTGAGGCATTAAGAAGGAAGCTTCAGGTGTCACATAGAGTGCATACATTCTTAATCAACATCAAATTTTGAATAGAACAAAGCATGTCAGTCTGTCAGACTGAATAATTCTTGGAGTAAACGCTCTCCCACTTGCATGCTCGAAGTGAGGATGTTCGCCTCAACTTCTTGAAGACAGACTGGTATTGAAAACAGGGCAAAGCGATCAATGGGCACGCCTACAGTAAACTGAATAAACAAAATAAACTGAGAACACCTTTGTTTTCAAAAGCAAAACAACCATGGAATTTTTGTTCATTACTCGTAAACTACAGCATACGCTACAATAACAATTTTTAGGGTATATTCTATGGAGGATCCCTAAATATCCGTGAAAAAAAGGAAGAAGTCAGCCGTGCCCACCTAAGATTTTAAAGAATCGAGCCTTACCTTTTTTCGTTTCGAGGTTCAAGGTTCGATCACAGCTAAATACAATTTTCTTAATGGTCTTAAATAAATATGCGGATTTTCAAGAATTGATGGTCTCTTAGAAATATGAAGTACTTTGTTAAGATATCGAATTTGTGTAAGAATAACTTCTGATTGTGGAATGAAGATCATGTGCCGTGTAACTCTTAGTTTTATTAATGCTTTTCTAGGAATTCTGCATAACGGTTAGACAATTATGTCGCCATCTTTTTAATGTTAAATCTGGTTTATACTTCCATTAGCAATTGCGAACTGTAGGAGTTTTTCTCCATACCAATATACGTCATCAACTCATGTTTCATAAAAATCCGGCAACAAGAAAAATATTAATAATGATTTATATTAAAATTGACACGCACCAACATAAAACTTCTATGCCGCCTTACATGAAACAAAATAAAACCGATTGCCAGCACAACAGTTCAGCACAACTGATAAGATTACAAACGTGATTAGAAGAAGAAAAAAAATATGAAAAACAATAACATTGAAACAAACGTAACAAAATCAAATGCAATATTAATGTTTGTTTGACTAACACCATTCATTTATGTAGACAGACGGTTTATTCCATTATATATGTATATGTATATATATATATATATATATATATATATATAATATATACAATATTTTATTCTTTATTTCCCCATCGAGTATAGTGCTACTGAAAACAAGAAATTTTTTTATAAATGTGAATTTTATCATTTTTGTTATTTTTATGTAATGGAAAAACGAAAACAGCAAAGTTTGTAAATCATAAAGTAAAACAATTTATCTTCTGTTGCTTGCAACCCCCAACCAAGTTTTTTTTTTTACGAAGCTCACCCCTGCCGTCAAACAAATGTAACATAAAACGAAAACATATTATCCAGTATTTTAATGTTAACAGCCGTAAATCTTTACATTTGTAAAAAAAAAAAAGTTTTGTAATGACATACACCGTAAAATGTCACGACAATGGCTACAACAAAACAATTTTCTAATACACTCAATAAATATTGCTCTCTGAGTCTTAAAAGTAAAAACTAGTGGAAGACAAAAAAAACAATTGCTTGGCTTACCAGGAAACTTTATGTATAACCTTGGTTGTAGTAGCGGTCTCTTCGGAAATTTTTTTTTTTTTTTTTTGAAAAACTCGTTCCTTCCTTCAAGGTGTCCTATCCACCTATTAGACTATCAAAAATTTAGCTTTAAATAATAAGCATCAAAACCTATCAAATTATTACCCTAAAAGCAGACAATAGTAATATTTTTAATTCCACCTAGAGATAGGCAAAGTTATTCTTGTTAATTTCGCCTAGAGGTAGGCAAAGATATTCTTTTTAGTTGCACCCAAAGATAGGCAAAGGTATTCTTTTTAGTTGCACCCAGAGATAGGCAAAGTTATTCTTGTTAATTTCGCCTAGAGGTAGGCAAAAATATTCTTTTTAGTTGCACCCAAAGATAGGCAAAGATATTCTTTTTAGTTGCACCTAGAGATAGGTAAAAGTATTCCTCTCAATTGCACCTGGAGATAGGCAAAGTTATTGTTGTTAATTTCGCCTAGAGATAGGCAAAGGTATTCTTTTTAGTTGCACGTAGAGATAGGCAAAGATATTCCTTTTAGTTGCTCCTAGAGATAGGTAAAAGTATGTCTTTCAATTGCACCTAAAGATAGGCAAAGATATTCTAAATGTTACATTTAAAACGAAATGCATAAGCATAAGCCTTTACTGTATACTTAAGGCGATTCGTTGTGTACTTGCAGACGAGCCGGAGGAGAGTTTTCAAAATAAAAATTCTTTTATCTACAAATGTGCAACATGTAAAATTTCATCGGTTTTTTTTCTTTCTTACGCTGTCTTCACATTATATAAATGAAGTTAAACTTTTCTCTGCTTTTCATTTTTATTTTTTCTGTTTCATTTTGCCTTCTTTTTTAAGTTGCTTAAGAAATTTCATAAAAACTTATTTTCATAAAACTTGTTACTTCTTTATCGCATCCATCATGTATGTAATAACTTATATTTGCTCATATGTTTACACAAATTTTAGTAGGGGTTGATTAAGTTGGAAAAGAAAAGATGCGGGTTTTCATTTTGATTTACTTTTGATATGAAAATCAGTTTAAAATCATTATTAGACATTTACTGATATTCTTCAACATTCTTTAGATAATGTTATCTTCAACATTCATTCGGATGAATATAAATAAATATATGCATGAATTAATGAATATTTTTGACATTTATTTACTTTTTGTTAACAACTCAATGCTATCATCTATAATAGTGATTGTTAGTCTCGTTGGGTTGGTTATAAAACATTTTTTAATAAAATGTAAATTTTTTTTTTTTTTTTTACTTTCAATAAATATAAAACATAGGAAGTTTTTTTCTTCTTTCTAAAGCAATGCGTAGATTATATTAAAGATCTGAATTAAGATTTAAGTTTTTTTATTATTTATAAACTGGGGCAGGAAAATTTTTGATATCCAGGCCGATCGCATGGTAGATCAGAATACTTTATAGACTCACGATTATTATGATCATATAAAATTATAAAATATAAAAAATTATAATAATATATGATTATAATAAAAATATATTGAACAAGTAAAAAAATTATATTCGGCTGCATCGATTCTTCTTTAACATCCACCACCTCTATCATAAAAAAAGGGGGAAAAACTAAATTTCACTAAAAATACTATAACTCACACACTAACAGTGCAACACCTGTTAAATTTATGCACGTGTCTTTTGAACGTCAGGGCTAATTAAAAATTGTATGGATTTAATACTAGTAGGGCCACGTATATATCAGCCTGCGAACTTTTCAGCCCACCTGTTATATCCCTTCGGACGTTCTTGTGAATCGTGATATCCCTATAGACAAATCTGCAAGAGTCAAGCAAACGATCTCATGAAACTTTCATACCGCAAAGACAAGTTTTAAAAAATACACGAATTACCAAAAAAATTCCTGAGTATGTATATGTAAATGTATACTTTGAAAACATTATTTTTTACTATTCTTTTAGAATAAGCGATTCTTTTGAAAATCGATTAGGAATTAATTGTACATCTGGTATGTATCGCTTCAAAGCGCAAGAATGGTTCCCATATGTGACGAATATACAGATATCTCGCTCTTATACTTATTGTTTTAGAACTGTCTTAACAAAAGCAGTGAAACTACAGATAAAGCTTTTCTTACACGAATTTTCGTGCTTCGCATGGAATTCTCAAATTGAATTTCAATCAATCAACAGACTATTAATGATCCATAATTAAACCGCGTGTAAATGTAGTTTTACATGTTATTCTTATTTTTTATATTATTATCATTATTATCTTGAAATATATTTTTAAATTTTATTAATAGAGTAACATTTCTTTTTTTTTTTTTCTTAGCGAAATGAAATGTTTTCGTCATATTATGTATGAGGAGACAAAAAATTTCGAATATTTAATTATTAAATTTTTTTCTAGAAACCCAAAGGCTAAAAATATTATTAACCTTTTCTTTCTTTTCTTTGGTGCTTCTCATAATAAAACCGTTACCGAAACCACCGCTACAACTAAGCTATGTCGATGGCAATCCGTTGCACGCATTTTTGCAAAGGATACCACGAAAAAAGGACCATTTTGATAAAACGACAATTTATATATTCATCATCCAGAGGTATACTGATGGTATGCTAACTATGTCATCGCATTTGTAATCTGTATAGATAATTATTCAAGAATTCAAAAAGCTTACATAAATGCTTTGTTTCTGAAGACGATTCCGTTAGAACCGATCTGTGTCCATATGTCCCCGGTTGTTATTTTGATTTCATTTTTGGAAAATCTATTGCATCTCGAGTAGCATATATTAGTGCGGATCCTCTCATTGTCCCTATAAAATAATTTATACTTGCGGACTTGTTATTCAAATGAAGCTTTACTTTAAATGTAAGCTTAAACTGCTGACATTGTCAGAAAGTACAGGGAATACACAAAATAACATGATGACCTGAAGCTATAAGCAGTTTGATCCTTGCAACTCTTAGTTGAATATCAGCTTTATGGAGCTCCCGCCTTAATTTTTTTGTTGAACTCAAATAAGCGCTGAGTTCTACGTTCGCTTTTGTCGCGGTACTTTTATGTAGTCTGGCCATAATCCTATATTGCATAACGTTCATATTATTTTGTCTATCCCCAGTATATATCGTGGGTCTTTTAGTTCACCTATATATTATTTCAAGGTATTTGCTTTCATGGATATATTCTAAGTAGCATTTCACCATTACAGATTTTTATGGAAATTTTAATTGCAAGCTATCTTGATTTTCGCTACGAGTTTTCATAATAGATTTTTTTTAAAAATTAGAAATATTTTAAAATAATTTTAATTTATGACGAAACAATATAAAAATCGAAAAAGCAAAAATATGCCGAGATTTTCAAAAGAGTCTATGATTTTCCTTGTATAATAAAAATTTTTATAACTGTTATTGTATTTTTTGTAAATTTCGTATATAATTGTGTGGGGTATGAAAAATTCGTTTTAAAAGGCAGATGTAGTTTTCCTTTTATTATTATAAATATATTTTTTTTTGTTGCAACAATTTTTTATATTTTAGTTTCACTGACAATGTCACACAAGTTAATTAATTAAAAAAGTTTGAGATGAAAAAATTTTCATTTTTTTTCTTTTTTTTTTTTCTGCTGTTTATATAGAATCAGATATTCATATAACCGTTGAAAAAAAAAATAACAATAGAAGGAAAATTTACAAAAAAAAATAAAAAGAAAAAGAAACATTTTATATGAAAATTATATGAATACTTGACCGTTGATGAAAGCGGTTACATTATAAATTGACATTCTTGTATACTAATAAAGAAAATCACTATGTGTGGCAGTTTATATGTCGGAATAGCGAACACACAGTGGTTTCCTTTTCATTCTTCGGGGTTTACCAAAGGATTTGTCACAAGTTACAAGTCTTTAACTGACAGATTTTAATAAATTATTAAATTCTACAATTTATGTAACAACAACAATAAACAATTTAAAAATCTTTATAGCCGAACAAAATCGTGCACTAAGTCAGTATAAGCCGCAAGTTTTTTGCATTTTTTTTCTTTTTTTGAGAATTTCTTCTAGATGCAAAAAAAAAAAAAATAATAGAATAATAATATTCGAGCAAGTTTAATATTTAATATTTAAATATTTGAAAAAAATGGATTTTTGATTAATATTAAAAAATAATTTTTTAGAAATACTGTCCATTTTTTATTACACAATGTTAGCTTGAAAGTATTGCAAAATTTTTCAATGAAAGGACTGAAAATTGCTGGCCATTTTGGAACAAATGATTTAGGAAAAAACAGTTTCAAAATTTTGATTTTAATTTATTATAAACGTGATTTGTGATCGAATAAAAAAAAAAAAAGAAGTTAAATTTTCCAAGATTTTTCCAGTTGAGTTTTTTTTTGCTACAATTACAATTTTTGATGATTTAAAATTTTCATCAACTATTTCGCACTAGAGAACATAAAGTTTATTCTTTTAGTCTAAATCCAATGTCAGGTGCTGGCGAAATGTTAAAACATTTATCTTGACTTTTAGAAATGAAATCTTAACTCTTTATTACATATAAATAGATAAAAATGCTTTTATCCATAAAATTCAATACAATAACATTAAGAGCCATAAATAATAATAACACTAAACTAATTTTCTAAGTTATTTCTAAAGTTGACGTTATTGTACAAACAAAAAATTCATATAAAACTCAAATTACATGAAACGAAGACTTGTCGTAAAAGCTTCCTTTTCTAATGCTGACATTCGATGAAACTAATATTTGCCAAATAATACAAGAAAATATATAATAAAAAAAGGAAAAATAGAAAAAGAAGATAATAATAATAATAATAATAATAAAAACAAGAAATGAAATGTAGGAAATCCAGCACAAACAATAGAAAAAGTATTGAATTCAGTTTCAGCAAAAAAAAAAAAAAAAAAAAAAAAAAATCACTGCGTTTCTATGCGAGTAAAGCGACGTGAGATTGCACAAAAGAACAACACAAGCAGCTATAACAGCCAACTGGAATTTTATGAAAGCTTTTGTTTAGTTTTCTGATTTTTAACACGCGATATGCTTTTAGTATTGTTTATCAACAATGAAATGAATGAAAATGAAAATAAATATATACACAACACACATACGAACACGCATGCATACATACGCACACAAACACATGAGTATACAAATAAAGCAAACATAATGATTCCACATGCTAAGATAGGATAACTATTACACATGTAATATTAGAACTTCATGTATGCCGTCAGAGTTGTTGTTGTTGGGAAATACGTAGATAAGTTCAGCAAAGATAGTAGTGTACTACTATTTCAATATAGTTGCAGTAATGACGTCTGTCCTGTAAATAGGCAAATAGTCGCATTTTCTTTCTCTTTCCTCTCTCTCTCTCTTCTCTCTCTCTCTCTCTCTTTCTCTCTTCCGCCCCGCTCTACCACTCACTCTGCCCCTTTCCGCTCTTCGTATCTCTTCCTCGCACTCTCTCTCTCTCTCTCTCTCTCTCTCTCTCTCTCTCTCTCTCTCTCATCACAAACTGTATCTATGTCCTATATGTTGTACTCTAGAATAAATATGTATTAAACATTTCATTCATTCATGTATATATTTGTTGTAAAGCAATACTCCCGTCATATAGTTAAATAAATATAAATAGAAATGAAAGAATAAAAACAAAAATACGAAAACATTTTAGGATTTTTGTTGTCGTATTTTATGATTTATGAGCTCAAATAACACTTATTAGCTGGAGAAAGGAACAAAAGCATATATATTTCCCATATACATGTATACAGTATACACACACACTGAGTAGACCAACAGATGAGTGCAATATTCGGTTAATTTAGAAATTCATATAAAATCATAACAAGAAAATAAAATGAACCCCTTTTTTTTAAATTCATTTTGCATTCACTATATATATATATCCAACCATGTATCAGAGTTTCAATCTAAATAAAGTTATTAAAACACGTTGTAAACAATTTTATTTTGTTGCATTTATGCAGATGCACGCACATACACTCGGACGAGAGTGTATATGCATTTCTAACCTTATATGCAAATATTAAGGTTAACAATTTACTGATGTGAAGTAACCCTCTATTGTGGCTAGCGCACCTTTTTGTCTTCGCTAAAATGTGTTGATTAACTTCACATTTGGTACACTTGTCTTTGCTAAGGTGATTGATAAATAAAAAAGCGATATCGAAAAATAAATAAAATGCTCACGAAAATTATACAAAAATCCAAAATGAAAACTAAATCATACCTTATATTATAAAAAAAACAACAACAAAATTTATTGTTATTATTCATCATGAACCATGCGCGCCAGTATTTGGGCAAAAATTACAATTTGTATAAATCACGTTATAAAAAATGTTCAAGAAAGAATTCTCCTCCAATTTTTTTAATATACTTTAAATGGCTTTAAAAGCTTTCAGAAAAACTTAACTTCATCAACGTAGACAGGGGAGGTCACATTTAAAAGTGTCCATATATACTTTCCCATCGTAAAATGTTTTTAAGTAAGAAAGTGAAATACTTGTTAAATCTTTTCCAAATTTCCATTGAGTCGGAATATGATTTAATAACCATTGCAGTTAATTGATGGTATGTAGACGGACCCGGATATCGTAGGTTTCCGGTCTTGTCTGGTACATGGGCCATAAGTCTTTCGGTTCTGGTTTGCGTCAATTCCAATTATTACTTAAAATCTAATTATAATCGATATGACGCTTAAATCCAAATAGAATTGGGATAACGGCTGGGATTATAAAACCAATTGGAACTCAAATTCTATTAGGGTATCGGATTCTACTTGGAATATGGATTACTGATCCCATAGAATCGGTGTCTTAAAAATCCAGAACCAGGAGACCTATCATGGCTACATATATGATACTTAATTTTGTCAGGTCATTTATCTTCTTATGCAAAAAATAAAACAATTGAAATATGCGACCTTAAAATAAGTGCGCAATTTTGAAATTTGAAAGAACTTTAAACACATTATTGGGATTTATGAGGAAAAATTTGAATTTTGAAATCATGAAGCAATATTTTTACCTATTTTATATTAAAATTTGTAATTGTTCCTCTTGACGTAAATCGACATGGGTATGGAAAAAATCTTGCAAGTGAAAAATTCACATATTTCGGCAATAAAATATTTTCTAGGTATTAATCTGATCTCTAATAGCGAATCTGTTTTTTTATTGACCATTCATCTTTTGTCGTAACGTTAGCATACGATGATAATATCGCGAAATTTTGCAATAAAATGGTCGATACTTTGAATTTTTTTTTTTTTTTTTTTTATTACGTATTTAAGTCCCGTTCGAATATTAGGATCATATTCTTTCAAAATAACAATTTTACTTTTACTCTTGCCTTAGGATTGACTTAAAAGAAGGAAAAAGATATATTCGCGGGCATGCATGTTTGGTGTTAGAATAGAATAGAAATAGAAATCAATAAATACTCTATCATTAGCTTCACTTTTGCGTAAGAAAAGCGTGCGCGAGAGTAGAACAAACTTATTCGTAAGCAAGAGAAATCAAGCAATTCTTTCTTACAGCTTTATATACAATGTGAATAAAGTCCACTAATATTTTTAATAACCGATAAAATGTCGTCGATTGGTTTATCTGTTACTATCGTCCATTTTATTTTTTTATTAGAAGTGGATGCAATCGTCCATTTTCTTTTTTTGTTAGAAGTGGATGCAATCGTCCTTTTGTGTCTATAATTAAATTTCAAGAGATCTTCTGGTAAAACTAAAAATCGTTAACAAAAAAGATAAATTAAAAATTTTATAAAATAAATTTTACTTAAAGCTTTGTCGATCTTTCAGATCAAATACGAATTCCATATAGGAAGAATTCAGTAATCTTTTGAAACCATCCATACTTTGAATTATATTTTTTGTCGTTTAGTAATGAAAGAAAAAGAGCTGCTTAGACAAATCTCAAGATCAAGTCATATAAAATCTTTTCTTACTTAGGAGGATCTAGCATTTAAGCTATAAACACACATAAACAAAAAACATTCTCTATTGTTTAGCAATAAGAATGCACATATAATCGAAGAATAAATGCAAACCATAAGGAATTTTAGAAAAATAAGACCATTCCAGATTTTTATTGTGTCTTAAGGAATAATTAATTTCTCGAACTCTTCTATTCTAGAACTAAGAATAGTGTCTTCTTCATAGATATATTGTTTCAAACATTTCGGTAAATCTTACCAGTAAATCAATTGGTCGGCACATTTTCTATTTTCGTGTAGTTTTTGTAAGAAGTTTGTTTAATTTTCGATACCATTTTTTATTATTAAGGACCATAGCAAAGACATTTTTAGCAGAAGCACAAACCTCAACGAATGTTGATGGCTAACTTCACATTAATAACAATTTTATATACAACGTTTGTATGGATTGATGTGATTTATGAAAATAGACCCCAATTAAATATTTGTTAACTTTTAAAATAAAAAAATAAAAAATCGATAGGGTTTAACCGTAAACCCATTTTTTCTTTTATTATATTTTTTATATATGAATTCATTATTTAATAGTAGGATATCAAAAAGTTATGACACATTCGATTCATGTTAGAGTTGCACTAGTTTTGTCTTTCTTCTAAAACGTATTGTGGTATTAATATTAGACACACAGAAGATAGATTAAATAATACGAAGAACGTTTAGTAATATAGCACCAGAATTGTGGCTAGACAACATAAAATTACCACGACAAAAGTGATAGCAGATCTCAACGCTTTCCTAAATACAGTTTAGTGTTTCAGCAAAAATGGTAAAGCAGGAACTCCACAAAGCTTCTACGTACATCGAAAGGTTGGAATTGCGAAACCCTTTGTAAAGGCACACAGTCAGGCCTTCATATTCATTTGTCTATCCCTTGTATCTGTATTATTTCTTAAAAACATTCCGCGTATTGAGGTGAAATATTCTCTTCTAATAACATAAAAAAATATATAATAAATATAAAAGAAAAATTAAGAAAAATAAAGAAATAATAAAATAAAAATAAAATTCGGAGATTGACGGACGATTTTTTTAAAATAATTTTTTTCTTCGCCACCATTTTTGTTTAGTTCAATTCAATTATAGTCTCTTAGCAGAACTCTCAACATTCATTTGAATACAATATATTCCGACGAAAATAGTATAGCGGGAGCTTCACAAACTAAAATACATGAAAGGGATGCAATTGAGAAGCCCTTTGTAAACCGGTTAATAAAATAAATTAAATTTTTTGCGGGGATGTCCTCTATACGTGCAATGCGGTAATGTTTATCAATAAGGAGGTAGAGAGCGAAAGACAGCGACCGTAAGGTATATAGGCAAGGTGGGCGGTATAAAACGTAAGTTATTATGTTTATATCCTTGTGATTGAGAATAAAAAGTTACCACAAAGAGGAGCAGAAAATCAGATCTAGTGTTACCTCCTTATGCTCGTTATAGGAATAAGGAGTTGCCATCCTGACTAACTGGGCGTCCCTTGGTATAAAAGAACTTTCCTTACTGCAAGATTTATAATAATTCTTAATGCGACATATATTAGACAAATAATTTAAAGCTTTGTCTTTGCAAAGATAACGGTATCAAATTTCAAAAATGAAATGTTTGCCACCGTCCTACTAATATCCTTTCTTCTCTTCTCCCGACATAAACATTATTAATTACAAATAAATTACATTTCAGTGAAAATTGAATTATTTCGCATTTTGGCAAAAATTAGCAAAACATTTAATTAAAACTATCCATCTAACGGTTTTTCATTACAATACTGACAATAAGAGCGCTTAGCATCATCATCAGCACGACAAATTTTATCAATAAATAATTATATTTTGTAAAAAGGATAAAATTGCTTACCCCTTTACTCGCTTATCCGCAATAAGAAGAGAGTAAAGAATATAATCACTGTGTATGCTATGAGTTTAGGGGGGGGTGGGAAAAGTGTTTCATTAAAACGAAAGCTGCTTATAATTAAATGATGAAAACTAATCTCAATTTTTAATACAGCAGAGCAGAGCAACACAACAACACTTAAATAATGCAACCGTCAAACGCCAGAGAATGCGATGGGTAATGATTATTCCTTTTTTCATGTCCTGGCATAGAAGGCTGTTAGCGTATAAAAAATTGTTCCTTAGAAATTTTATTGATATTTATGTTCAAGATTTTGTTTGTTACTAATGACAGAGGAACAAGAATCTCCCAAATTATGAGTAAAAACCAACTTTTTAATCTTTCCATTTACCGATTAAAATAATGAAAATATAAATGTCTGGAAGTTTTGATCCACCATCACATCCATGTTGATAAATGGATGCTAATACCAATAAAAATTGAAAATTTTTTTATTAGTTTCAGTAATCGAAACTTTTGCAGAAATCAATTGATTTTTAGGATCGAAGACATCACTGGCACTAATCCCCCTTTGAGTATATTGTAGGGGGAGTAATACATTCAGCTATATTTTGTCGTTTTGATTATTCACTAATCGATTCAGAATCATTTTCTAATTCAGAATCATTTCCCGATTCAGAATCATTTCCGATCGATTAGGATTCATTTGCTAAATCGATTTTAAGCGATCTATTCTCTCTATATCTTCGAATCTTCGTACTTTCATATCTTCGTAGTTTCATATCTTCGTACTTTCATATCTTCGTACTTTCGTACCTTCGTGCTTTCGTATCTTCGTACTTTCGTATCTTCCTATCTTCGTAATTTCGTATCTTCGTACTTTTGTATCTTCGTGCTTTCGTATCTTCGTGCTTTTGTACTTACGTATCTTCCTATCTTCGTACTTCCGTATCTTCGTGCTTTCGAACTTTCGTATCTTCCTATCTTCGTACTTTCGTATCTTCCTATCTTCGTACTTTCGTATCTTCGTATTTTCGTATCTTCGTACTTTCGTATCATCGTGCTTTCGTATCTTCGTGCTTTCGTATCTTCGTACTTTCGGATGTTCGTGCTTACGTATCTTCGTACTTCAATATCTTCGTGCTTTCATGTCTTCGAATCTTCGTACTTTCCTATCTTCGTGATTTAGTACTTTCGTATCTTCCTACTTTCTTATTTGCATATCCTTGTATCTGCGTAACTTCGTGCCCCACCTTCCTACCCTCATGCCATCACACCCTCCTGCTCTCATACCAGTTAGACCACATATTTCACTTATGCTGCATTTCGAGATTCAGTAGTTTTAATTCCACTTGACTACTCTTCGCTTGGAAAAGGCCAATTTAGTAATAAGAGAGTTATGTTTTCTTTGACAATTATAAGTCATCTCACCTTAAATCTATAGTTGTTTATTTACAGGGAAAAACTCTCAATCAATTACTGATTAATTCGAGAATTCTCTGGAAATTTATCCGTAAGCTTTTCATTCGTTTTCTATAGTCTAGTGAAAGAAAGTGGTTCTTCGAAAAATATCCCAGGCACTAAGTTTGTTAAGAAGTAAGCGACCGTTTATTTTGCCGTAGCAAAACATAAACGTCTTTTCGCATACATAGATAGAAAATATATTTACAAAAATTTTA
The DNA here is from genome assembly GCA_000671755.1 of Glossina brevipalpis. Classification (NCBI taxonomy): domain Eukaryota; kingdom Metazoa; phylum Arthropoda; class Insecta; order Diptera; family Glossinidae; genus Glossina; species Glossina brevipalpis. The sequence continues at coordinate 2,439,750 of KK351013.1, forward strand.
AATTTTACTTTAACACTATAACTAAAAAAGTAAAAAAAAAAAAAAACACCACACACTTTGCAAAATTATTTGCTTACTTGGGCATCATCTTCTGAATTTTGAGACTCCTCTTTACGAGTATACTCTTTTTCGAAACAGCAGGCGTTATTATGATATATATCTTCTATTAAAAATTGTTCAATAATTAAATTTTTCGTAACAAAATCTCTTTTACTCTTCACCTTAGAGCCACAACACACCAATGACTTGGTAAACACAACACAAATAATGGATTTTTCATTAATTTCTAAGTAGAGATATTTTCTTACACTACTTCGGATTCAAATTATAAAGCTTTTCTGTACCTCTTCTGATAGCAATTTTTAACATTTTTTGTTTTTCTATTTTTTTTTTTTTTTTTTTTTTCCAAAGCAAAAAAGCAATCCTTTACCTATAACCTTAACTAGCATTACTGTGAAAAGGGCAAAAATGAGCAGTTAGGAGGACGAACAGGATAAAGATGACTGACAGTGTTCCACAAAATTCTAGACAGCAAAAGGTGTCACTTTTTCGGGTATGTGTATACATCTCCTTCTTCTCTTTTTTTCTAGTGTCACTTAAAGTAACAAGTAGCACCACTAGCAGTAGTAGTAGTAGTAGTAGAAGTAGTAGCAGTGGCAGTGCTTCTGAAGAAAAAACTGTGTGCAGTTAATCTTTCTAGTAAAATATAATTACAATTTTTTTTTTTTTTTTCTATTTTCAATTTAACAAGAAATCCTTATGCTGTTATAGAATTTGCTGAATTTTCTCTTTTATATATAGAAACTATTTATATTGGTTTAGTTTAGTACATATTTTCATTGAAGGCTGTTTGAGTAAAGGTTTATATATATAATAGAGGAACGATTTTTCCTCTCTCCTGTGTTTGTAACACTAAACAATTTCAAAGACTAGTTTCATACGTACGTACAGTGGGTGGACTGGGCTCCCTCATCGCTCTTAAATCTTTTCTTCTTAGTGTCTACAAAGTGTTTACTTAAATATAAAACATTTTTGTTGTGGTTGTCACTGTTTTATAAACAACCCAACATACCCCAACGTACAAAATTTACTTTTACTCTGACCATCGTTTGTGTTGTGATGTAAACAATTTTCTATGCTTTTAATAGCTGTTTACCTTTAGTTTTCCTCTAAGAATAGTTTTTACCTATTATTTATTTTTTAAGTAATTTTAACTATTCCCGTAAACGGACACATGCGTTTCGTATTTAATATCCCTCTGACCGTTTACCTCTTCTTCGTCATGTCTTTTTGCCTATATGTCATTTGTTTTATTGCAATAATTATTTGTTTCCTAAAAACACACGAAACACATTTTATAATCGCAAGAGCCCAGTAACAGCAGCAGCAACCACTTCGGGTTAGACTGCTGATGGCTTTTGTTTCGTTTAGTCTTTTGTGTAACTTGATTCAGGAAAAATTGTTCAAATTATGTGGTTTTTTGGTTGATCTTTAAACTAAATATTATATCAAAAGAATTTAATATTTTATTTTTCTTTAATATCATATTTGCTTTAATTTTAATACGTTAACTAAAAAAAAGTATTGATAATTTGAAAGTTTATATTTTCAAAAGTTTCACAGTTTTTGGAAATAAATATTCAGGGTTACCACCACCTTATTCGGGATCATTTTCTTGACCTATTGTTATGTTTTCAGCATTTTGGCTTTAATACCGGAGTGGTATCGGGACAAAAAATTGTAAGATTGTACGACTGAGCACTTTTCAATCTAAGTCGTATCCAGAAAGTATTGCAAGCTCTCATAGGGGAAGTATTATTATAAGCGACAAGACGAATAGTAGTCTACGATAAGAAGTCCAAGCTAATAGGTGCTTGTGTTAATTTTGATCATTTTTTCAGTTAAAGAAATCATTTGTTGAGAAAAGAGCTGTGTAAAGTCCAAGCAGATAACCCTTCAAGGTCAAGGCAACACATGGAATGCTTTGAAACTATCTGGCCAAATTATGCCCTGGCCCGTAAGACCTTATTTTTAAAAATCTTTTCCTTTCTTGCTATAAAGGTAGTTTGGTTTCTTAACCAGATTATTAGAGGGTGTTTCTAAAGTTAACTTAGTACCATACAGGGAGCTGTGCAAAGCTTAGCTTCATATAAGACATTCCCACCATTCTAGACCCGTACTATACAGGAGATGAACTGAAACTAATCAAGTAAATTATGCTCTGATTAGTACAGTACACCGTAAAGATTCTATGACCTTGATTGTAAGTCTAATATGACTTTTTGTCACAAACTTTTGAATAGATTGCCAGCAGGCTCTTTTAAAACTAACTTAATATCCTTCAGAGAGATATGTTAAAATTGTCGCATAATATTGTTTTAGGCCTTTGGTTTCAACAGCCCTCAAGAGAGTTTCCTGTGATCAGTTGGCTGTTTATATTTACAATCATTTGGTATTCCTCCTTCCATTTAAAACTTTAAAATACTTTTTTGCCTAATTCTTATTGCGTAAATTTATTCAAGCACCTCTTAATGTGCATTCGTTATATGCCACAAACCAAAAACATATTTTAAAGGAGATCTTCAACAATAACCATAAAACAAACAGAATACTTTTTTTGCTTTTGCGAAAACTTTGCACTTTTGGAAAAATCTGATATTATAATTTACTTATGTTGAGTTTTTGCACTTTACTCGTCTTTGCAAACCTATCGAGATATATTATATATATATATATAGCGTTTGCTTTAAAATATTTTAAAAATGAAAAAAATCTGCCAAGTCATCGCAATTTGAGAATATCAACTAAGCAAAAAAAAAAAAAAAAAAAAAAAAAAAAAACAAGAAAAACAAAAACAACAAAAAAAGAAAAGGAAACGTTGGTCGTCTTTCTAACGATGAAGCATAGAAAATTATGACTTCTTTTACAGGCTGGCGTAATGTTGTTGTGCTTTTGATGTTTGTGTTTGCGTCGGACCCAACTTAATATGCTAATAAGCTGTCATTAAACAGAACAGATTTAACGGTATTCAACTGAAGGTAACTCGATAGATTCTTTCAGGGAGATGCCTTTTTTTATATGCTCTCAACAAAAACAAGAAAAAAAATAAATAACTTCCTTTTCACACTGATGTGTTTTTTCAAATAATATTTTTTAAAGAAATTTGCTGTGATTTTTACGTAGATTTAGTTTTTACATTTATTTGAAAGGTCTTTACAAGTATTATTTAAATATATTTTTTTTTTTTTTTTGATATATAGATTGTAAAGATATAGAATCTTTAAGTCGTTTAAGATATCTTTTACTTAGAAGATAGTTAATTAGATCAACTATTAACTGAAAGAAAGAACACGAAATCTTCATATTTTTCTGAAATAATTTTTTAGAAAGATTGGAAAACAAATTCACCATAACATAGCTTGTGATTGGCTGCATAAGTTTCAGTTACAAATCGATCTATTCCTATATTGATTAGCAGATATAAAAGCTTACTTCTGATGCATTGAGGAGAATGGAGAGGATAAATTGGACTTATATCTATCTTCCTTCCTATTCTTTAGTCATAATTAAGAAAAAAAAATACGAAAAGTTAAACACCTCGGTGCTATATTAACATTAATTAATAGACACATTTTACGTCCTAAAGTATTCATATAACCAACTTGACTTCAATTTTCTTTTGAGTTGGAGGTGCGAAATGGGACTCACACTTAGTCAAAATTTATGCAGTTTACTTTTTATATTAAACTACTATTATGGACTAATCTTCATAATAAAATACTAAAAATTAGGTTTATTTGCTGCATAAGGGCTTACCTTTCATAGGAATGATTACATGAGAGATGGTTCAAAAAATTGGATGGTCCAATCCAAATTTTGCGAAATTTTATTTTTAATATGCTTAGGCACTATTGCTTAGAGAGTTTAGTCGAGAAATATTCGAAATTTTTTTTTCTAAAATGAGTTTTTCAAAATAAAATTTTATATAGGGAGCATTCATAAAAATGGTCTGAACCAATCGATATTCAATACGATTTGTCGATGTTAACACCTAAACACTTGAATGTTGTACACTTGCATGTCTCTCTACTTTATGTATATTTGTGTTCAATCAACTGGTTGCAATTTTCCAAAATGATTTTGAATTGATCAGTATAACCAAGAGTAGGACCACCTTAAGCCCTTCTGAATGTTACGTATGGCCTTAAAAGGTTAATATTACTTAATATTACTAGGTAGATTTACCTATGTATATATATTTAGTTGACTTGCAATGATTTTACAAAAAGTTTGATCTCTCAGAACGATCTTTTGTGAAAGTTTATATATCTTCGATTTTTCCGGCCTAATCAAAGGCAGGGTTCAGGAACTGCAAAGTTAATTTCTAGTATCTCAGCTTAAACATAAAAAAGAATTAGAATGCATAGTGTCTACCAACATTTCCGTTTGAGAGACAAAAATTCAGTTGAAAATATTATTTTGATCTAAAAAACCTGATCTTTATAAAACGCCTGATGTTGTAACACCCCTACGAAAACGTAATATAAATAAAACTTTTCTGGATAGCAATTATCATAAATTTGTCTGATAAAGTTCTCGACCTTTAATACAAAATTTATTTCATTTTGATTTGCTGACAAAAAGCGTTTTAGCTTTTTACCCTCAGTGAGTATTTTTCATTCTAAATCAAACTATTTAATTAACTGATATTTAGCTTTGATGATAATTAAATTTCATTAGTTCGGATTTTAACTACTATAGGACAACAAACAGAGCAGCAACAAATGTTAAAACAAACCATTCAAGTTACTCGAATGACAACAAGTTAATGCAAAACAAGAAAAAAGAAAAAAAAAATCTCTGGTAACTTTAGACCGAATTTGGGATACCGGCAGATATAGAAAACAGACGCTTATACTAAAACCTGTTTAAGTTAATAAATTTGCATTTTTTTTTTGTTGATGGGATATATAGGAAATAGTTATTTATATACAAGTATATGGAGTTACAAAAAAAAAAAAACATCAGATTCAAACAATAAAGCAATTTTCAAAAACTAGACTTAGGTCATTTTGATAATAAGCGGGTTGTTTAAGCTAATAAATACATAGACATCGAGAAACGTATACTGAGAGAGCCAATGAGGATCAGATTGATTTGGATTTTAACTATAAAGTTCGATATAAGGATTATATAAGGATTTGAAGGTGTCACTAACCAAGTATAATACAACCTAGTCCGTTTTCAACTTTCCTGGCAATAAAATGTTTTTTTTTTTTTTTTTACAAATTAAGTAACAAATAAAAGTATAAAAGAGAAAATGACAAAGAAAATCTAGAAAACAATGACAAACATTTAAATTACAAGCAAATTAGAAAATCAAAAAGTAACTCAACGACAAACGATGTTAATGTAAAAAAACTTGAAATCAAAAGTAAGGAAAGAAAAGAATGTTAGCGCGACCCTTGCGTAAGAGGCGAAAAGTAACTAAAGCGTTAATTGAAACATTAAACAACATTTTATTGCTTAATTTACATGGAAATTAACTAAAATACAAGGAAAATATAAAACGCAAACGAACAACGACATAGATAGATAGATAGATAGAAAGACAGACAGACAGATAGATAGATGAATAGATAGATGCAAATGCGGAAAAGAGACTAAAGCCCGTACGAAACAATCATAAATTTGTTGTGACGTATGTTTTGTTGGAATTTTCACACCAGTTTATTACAACATCAACAACAACAACAATAACAATAAGAAGAACAACAACGATGAGGTAAAAATCACTGACTAAGCAAATTAGACTATAGAACATTAACAACAACAATGAGGAGAAAAGGTTGAAAAAGTCCAAATTTGCTTGGCAACCAAACTCCCTCCAAAATTTACGATACGATAACTACTCGAAGTATCCCTTGCAGAGAATCTTTAATAATAATAAGAAACTTCTTCCGCTTGCCTTCTTTAATACCCAATTTCACACTCAACGAAGGGTCGTCTTTAGCTAGTAAAACTAAGAATGTATGCGTAAAAAGTATTTTTAATTTCTTTCAGTTTTTCCTCATTTTCTTTTATATACATTTTTTGCTTCTTCTGTTCGCCTTAATATAGTTGTAGATATTTGTAAGGCCACAGCCATTCGCTTAAGCCCACAACCAAACCGACCGGCTGACTTGTCTGTCAATGTTGTGTTATATGGCTTTTAAAACATTTTTGTCTGCTGTGTTTTTTTTTTTTATTTTTTTACCAAAAAAGAAAAAGCAGTAATTTTTTTTTTCTTTTTTTTCTATCTTTCTGTATCATTTTTTATTTTTTTTTTTTATATTTTTTATTTAGCCTCTAATGCCGTTGAGGCTCATTAGATTTGCAAAATGTTTTGACACTGTTCAGGCATTTTGACGTTAATGTTATTGCATTAATGTTATATTTGCTTCGCTTACGGTGCCGGTTTATCAGCGGTCATGCTGAACGCTTTTCACTGAAATTTTTTTTTTTTTTGTTTTTTTATAGAAAATATTTATAAAAAGAGATGTACAATTGGATTAATAATACCATCAATGCCATAAAAACTTAAAGTGATTATTTTTATTACATTTTGAGGGCATTTTATTCAAAAGCAACAACAACAACAACAACAGCAACAGCAGCAACAAGAATCAAACGAAATAATATTTTTATTTGCTATTTCTGCCCTTACGACGACCTTAATGAAAATTAATGCGATAATTTCATACAACATTAGTAAACAAAAAACAAAAAAAAAAGTATGGGGAGCAAGTAAGTCTCTGTGCTCGTTGTTTGCTAGTAGTATGTAGCCGCCTCTAGAATTTGTATTTTAAATAATTATTAACTCAACTAAATTTATTGAACGAACAAATTATTATTCTATGAATCTTATTGATCCACAACTTCTGTTAATTAAACACATGGCATTTGGGTGGTAGCATAACGAATTTGTCATTTCTTTTCATTTAAATTTAAATAAAACTGAGAGATGTAATCGTAATCTCGTAACTAATTAATCGGGATAGAGGTAATAAATAAATAAATAAAAAAAATAAATAAAATTAAGCCGTGTCTTTACGCACTATTGCCGGTTTGATAAAGAAAATAAATCAATTGTTAGTTTGATATTGAAAGGAAATTTTGAATGATAACCAGTAATAAAGAAAAACAATACTTTTTGATGAAGCATTTGAATTGTTTGCCTGTAAACTTTATTTAGTTTTAAAATATTTTTAAGAAAATCAAAAACTGGTAAAATAAATCTGCATTGAAATCTGCGAAAAATCTAGGGAAAAAAAATTCCTTCTCCTTTATCTTCCGTAATCATAAAATAAAGGCGCCTAAAATTAGCAGCTGACAATGTACCCAAACATTGATAAAAATTCAAGCGATATCAAGCAGCTCTAAAGGGATTAATGAAACTACACTGGGAAGTCCAACTACGAAGGATAAGCAACAGCCATAGCAAAATGAAATGGAAAGTTTTCGATTTTCAAAACAATTACAAGCCAGATATTTCGATTAAGAGAAGTCAGTTAACTATTGAGAAGAGAAGCAACGCGAATATTCAAGAAAAATATTGTTTTAAATAAATATAAATATTACTGATAAAAATTTGTAAATAAATTCTACGCTTTTCACAATCTAGGGATGCCAGACTGTGTCTGACAGTTTTGCTAGAATATTTTTATGTTACAACCAAAGTTGAAATTTTTAAAGAAAAAATAATAATTAATTTCATCTTTTTTTTTCTAGTTTGTTAAGCAATTATTTATTATTATTATTATTATAATTTCTTTGACTAAAAGAAAGAAAATTCAGCTCTAATGGCACTATAGTCTACCGGCTCAAATTATTGTTTAAAAAATTTCTTACAGAAATAAACTCAATTTTATATTCGTAATAATTGCACCAGAAAAGATGTTAAAATTTAGTAAAAATATTTATAACAGTTTCCTCGATAATATCGTATGATTTCACTCTATATAAATTAATTTCATTAGCATCTTTGTTTTGTGCGATTTTCACTGTTCTGTTATCTACTTTTCATGTTGTGTATTAAACTGAAAAAGTGAAGAAGAAGAAGTATACATTTTAGACTTTGTAAATGCATCTTATTTACGTTTCACTTAAGATATTGAACTGTTTTATAGCAAAAATCGAAAACTCTTAATCTCTTCCAAAATGATTTTTTTGCTTATTTTTTCATATTCTTAACTGTCCATCATTGTCAACGCAACCAAATCATAAGATTTGTGCGATTTTCTTGTTGAGAGTTGTCTGCAGTGAATAATAATTTATTCAAGTTCATATCAAAATTTTTTTTCATTTTATTAATGATAGTGATTGCGTGTAGTGATTATCCACACATGTAGCCAAAAGCGTCAAAGTTATATCGTGACCATGGAATCAAAAAGTTTAGTTGATTTGAAAATTAAACACTTATGAGGATACAACTTCACTGTAAACAACTAAAAGAAGGATTTTTTGAGAATTTTTTGTTTTTATTTTTTTTTTTTTTTTTTGGATAAAGAAAGCAAAGTTATAGAATAATAATCTTTTAGGAGATTGCAAAGCATATATTTAAGTATTTAAAAAATAATATTAGGTGTAAAGAAAAGTTCTGTCGTTTTTTTTTTTTTCCTACAGAAAACACATAATTCTTTTTTTTTTTACTTTTTATTTGGACACAAAACCAAATGTAATGTAAAGCAATAGTCTGATGAATTCCAAGCTTGAAACCCACTTCTGTGGAAGTTAATGTGAGATTTGTTCTGATTATACTGCCTAGCACCTCACATATAATGACCGTTCTAATGATCTGGATTGATCTTTATTAGAACAAAAGCATGTTCGATCTGTTACTGCGTCCTCTCCAAACACGTCGCACAAGTTTTCTTTTTGCCTCAATTACGTTATTCTCATTTCGGAACCCATATGTACAATTTCTTAATGCAATTAGTTAGGTTGCACTCATGTTGACAGTTTTACAAGTTTGAAAAAACTGTTTGAATTCCAAAAAAATGTGTATAAGTCATTAATCATATAATAATCTAACCATTTGAAACAGTTTCAGTCTGATTATAAATCGTGCTAAGGGTCGATAGCGCATAAAATTGCAAGTGTTCCAAAACGATAGAACTTTCCCTTATACCTGAACATTTATGGAAATATTAAAAAATACCAGAGCCATTCTCTCGAAGCAAATTTTATTTTGAGCATTGAATTTGGCTGAGTCAAATTAGAGCTAAAAGAAAAGATCATTTTATGTATACTCTTACATCTTTGGGTGGTCCTATACTAAGTCCTTCTGGTTGTTCTCTGCATCTAAACAAGCTTAATATACATTACAATTGGTTGTAGAGTATAATGAAACGTCACCATAAATCTTCGGAGTTTTAATTGTCTAAATTATCAATTATTTCACAATTTGTCTATATGACCGTTCTAAATGGACATGATTTTCCAATATCCAAACCCATTTATTTCAATCGTCATTGGATTAAGGGTTGCCCTTTAGCACGATTACATGAATTGAGGTCTATCACGATATAATGGTATTACTCACACATCCGCTAAATTTTAGTGTAATACCTGGATATTTTAATTTGATTTTTTAATATATTTTTTATAAATTTTTAATTTATTTTCAATATGTTTGTATTTATTTATATATAAGAAGACGATTACATTATAACGATTTTAATAAGAAAGGGAAAATAGAAGTTAGATAAACTAAAGATGTGTACACGACCTGAAGATGGACAGCGGGCGTAAGAAGGGATATACATATTATTGGGCGGATGTATTACAGAGAATTGCAAGTAAATGGACATAGGATAAGTACCGGACGAATACTTGACATGCCAAGGACGAACATTTGTTTTTAAATTTGTCATCTCCTTTCATCCTTTTTTCTCTACAATTTCGTAAGGTCAGCTAAATTAGATTTAAAAAAAAAATTCTTAGCCGCTCTGAAGCATTAAAATCTCTTAATATATTTTAAGAAATGAACTTCGGAACATTAAGAAACAAATCGGTCTCAATCAAATATAATTTCCTTCTTACTAGTATTTTATCCGGAAATCATTTAAATGTCTTCAGCATTAGAAACTTCAATTAACCCCTTCTTTTTGTTTTTTTTTTTAACTGTATTTTCTTCTTTATTTTTTTTTTGCTTTCATTTCGTCTTTTTCAATCCTCAGTAAAGCATTTTAGTGACACTAAAGCAAGTAACAGTAAAAGAAATTCGTAACCCTGATTCTGCTATAAACTTCTTAGATATCCAGAAACGCCTGCAATACAAATACACAAGTAGGATCAAATAGACTTAAATCTAAATATTTTGTTTTCCACTAGATTGCTAACTTCTTTTGTTTCTGTTTACTTTTTCACTCCTACGCAATTCGTGCTTTGGTCGCTGAGCTAAACAAACATATTGCACTTTTCCAAATATAATACAAAATTAATATAAACAATTAAATATGCTTGAATGAATTTAATTGATGACTAATTGAAAAACAAATGTGTGACGGACGGTGTGTGAGTAAATAGCATTATGCGTAGAATAAAACTAAACAATGTTATCGACAACAAAGTCAGCATAAATTTTTATATAAAAGGAAACTAAACCAGAGTAAATTTATTTGAAATGAAAATAATTATTACACGCGTTATATAAAAACAACAACAACGATTATTGCAATAACAACGACACAGAAACGCAGAAACAATTAATAATTAACAAATGCTCTTAATTAAAACTAAGCACAAGTCAATGTAAAATACACCGCATATACGATACGTAACGTTAATGCATAGCTACACCCACGAATTATAATAAATATAAAATAAATTTTCTAATAAAAAAAAAAATCTCGTTTAAATCAACCATAAATTTTCTATAAAAATTATATAAACAACAACGCGTGAAATTAAAGTAGCAAAATAGTAGTTTACTGTTTATATACGTTTAACACCCCTCCCACATATTTAGATGGTGTCTGCATATAGCCTACCGAAGAAAAACAATGCTTTTCATTCAAATCAGTTTCGTATCGTTTAAAATGCCCCAAGCAGTTGATTAAATCCATTGACTGTTAAATATAACAATTTACTGGAAATAAAAGCTGAAGTATTTTGTTTAAGAGCTAAGAGAGATCTAATGCTACTTTTCATCTATTGCCCGTCAGCACTAACAAAGTTGAGATTGAAACCTATGATTATGTTTTATAGCAGCAAAGATTTCTTTTGCTTTTCAAAACCTAACGAAGAATTTTTGTTAATTTTTACCGTAAGTTTTTGCAAAAAAAAAAAAAAATGTAAAACTTTTAGATTAATTGCGTCACTGATATCACACAAAGATTTAAGAGCTAGCAAAAGCATATCGAAATCAATCAAATTCTTTATATTTTACAGGATTATTTAAAACTATTTATACAACATTAGCATTAAAAATTGCATTTATCTTCCGTTTGCAATGACAAACAGACTTTACTTGAGATCAGAAGCTTTAGACATGGTCAGCACTCTTCTCTCGATGAGTTTCTTTCCTTGGTTAATTATTCAGGAAACTAACTAACATAAAAATGATTTTGTATACGAAAACCTATGTAGTAGCCTCCAGATATAAGCAGAAGACCACTCTTCCTCCTCGCGATATGATGTACTCTCTGTTTGTACTCTCTGATCGAAGGACTAAAGGTTTGATGTTTAAAAGAATAAAGATTTGATGTTTTCAAGCCTCTATATTTAATGGTTTAAGGGCTTAAAGGTTTGATGGTTTGAAGGTCTGAAAGTTCGAAGGTTTGAAGTTCTTAACATTTGTAGCTTTGGAACTTCGGAGGTTTAGAGCTTAGGAGGAGACTACGAGATTTGAAGGATGAAAGGTTTAAAAGTTTGAAAATTCGATAGCTCGGGAGTTTAAAGGTTTGATGGTTTACTGATTTGAAGGTTTGAACATCTTAATGTTTAAATAGCTAGAAGTATGCGAGTGTCTGAAGGCTTCAAGGTTTGAAGATATGTAAATTTGACATTTTGATGATGCGAACGTTTGAATCTATAAATTTACTGCCAGCACATATTAGTTAATGATTTTATGCAATAAAAGTCTTACGACAATTAAGTTCCTATGAAGTATGTAGCATGGAGAAGTATACATTATATCATATTTATTATATAGTATATGATATTATAATATAATTCGCAAACTTGGTAAAAATTTGTAGTTGACCGTTTATGAACTACTTTAGGATATTTAATATGGATAATTGATCGTAAAAATGGTTCGATTTAAATTCTTGGACCAAAACATTTCATCGCACTAAATTTCGTTAAAACATCTCGAACGGTAAATTGAACACAAATATTTATGGTTAAGCATTGCATTAGCATTGAATTTGAATTTATTATTATAACAGAAAAATTTAATTTTCAAAGCAAGCCAGTTATTAAACAAATGACAGATTTATGGTTAACCGGGCTCAATGTCCTTTTGACAAAAAAATACTCCTTTTCTATTTTCTTTGTTTTTTTTTTCCTGCATTTTTACCACTAAAAGAAGGAAGCGCACTAAAGAAGCGGGCTTAGTGACAGAAAGACAGAAAAGAAATAAGTAAAAAATGTACAAATTTACCTTACATACATGCTACCTTTCTAAGCGGTCGTGTCGATGAAGCAGCATTACTGTGCTTTACAAAAGCTTTCAAATAGTTATGAACACTCACTAGTGCGTTAGAGAAATTAGAAATCAATAGACAAGAGATTAGGCTAGAACTTCACAGCACTGATTTATTTAAAGCGGGCAGACTTGTTGGAGCACTTCCAGAGAAGTCCGAAATTTCAAGGCACAAAGTTCTTTCTAGTAATGAATATTCTTCCACACATTCTAGATGGTCCAAAGCGTCTAATAAATCGTCGCATTTGTTTTTTTTTGAGAAATGTACAATTTACACGAATGGAATAAAAAGGATATTCAATTATTTAGCAATATTGTCACTAAATGACCATGTCTTCCCTCTCCCCCTTCTCTTCGTCTCGTCCACTCTCTTTATCACCTCCCCACACACTCTGCCTTCGTCTCCAATTCTTCGCTACCTCCGCCCGCCCCCTTTCTCTCTCTCTCTCCCTTCTTCTTACACTCTTTCACTCCCTTCCTCCCAATCTTTCTCTCTCTCCCTCCCTCCCTATTACTCTCCCTCCCTCCCTCCCACTCTCTTTCACTCTCCCTCTCTCTTTCGCTCTTCAATTCCTGTTGTCAAGTTTGACGTAATTTGATCGTATGCTATTTTTGAAGACTCATTCTTATTAAAACTAAAATTGATTCGTTCAAAAAACGAAACTCGAAAGAACTTGAAGAGATCTACTACAAGTAAAAGAATGTCTCGGTAATCATCTTATTCATTCTTATTATATTATTATTACAATTAGCTGCTAATAACCAATAAGCACAATTTTACTCACTAAAAAGAAATTTCCTTCCACGAAAAGAGAAAATTTCAAGGTATTATCTATAGGACTATATGAAGTGAACGGCTGATTTAACTCCATAATGAAAACGGCACTGTTTAATGCGCTAAATTGTACAACACATATCAGGATCTAAATATATTAAGCTTTTCAAGCAATCATCATATCTTTGCGATTCATTAAATTTTCAAAATTTGTTTTTTTTTTTTTCAATATTTTATAGTTCACGATAAAACTTTTTCGATAGGATATAAACATTATGTATGAGCATAAATATACGAATGCATTATATAAGCACTCGACACATCAAAGCGATTGGTCATAAATCGCATATGCAAACACTTAACGCAACGAAACCTAAAAAATAAGGAAAGAGATAAACAAACAAATTTAGATGATAAATGAAATATATCTGCCATCCATCACCCCCCACCCATCAACCTTTTAAAAAAGAAAATTTCAATATTAGTAATGAAAATTTCAAATGGTAATAAACGAAAGAATCTCTAAAATATTAACGTAAGAAAAAGAAAAAAAAAAAAACGTTATATTCAATTACAGCCGAGAAAATCATAAAATAAATTCCTTTTTTTTTTCTATAGAAAACGTAACTAATGAGAACGAGAGGATATAAAAAGATATTACGGGTATGACGTGTGATAGATAAAAAACCATTTAGATTGCAAAAAAAAAAAAAAAAAAAAAAAGTAAAATAAATAAAAGAAAGAAGTCATTCTGAATTATCTCTTCTTCTTATACATAAGCACATGTGTATTTCCATCTTCAATAAAGGGAAATCGTTAAGAACGGTCGAGGTTAGAGAATTCACGAAAAAAAAAATATTTTTATTTTTTTCTCTATTCAACACAATTTCCATAAATTTCTTTAAAAAAAATTGAAAAAATTCAAAATCACAAAAGAAATTTAATAGCAAAGAGTATGACACACACATACACACATAATAGAGATTAGTTATGGTGAGCGAGAAGCGAAAAGCGAGAAGCGAGAAACGAAAAGAAACACAAATAATAAGAAAAACTATATCACACCTATATTGTACATAAAGGCGGTAATAATAGGCGGATAACAATATTTAACTTTTCTTCTTCAAGAATTCGCAAAGAAAAATTGGGAATATTTCGAAAACGAATACGGTACTTAACAAAAGGCCATGTGTTATGACAAAAACTTTGCAACCGAACCATACGTACGTACTTAGCTACATACATACTTACCTATGGATTTTTCAAATAAATTTCTATTTTTTTTTTTTTTTTTTTTTTTTTTTTTTTTTTTTTTTTTTTTTTTTTTTTTTTTTTTTTTTTGAAAACTTAAAACTTTTCTTATGCTTATGATGATAAGTTTCTGAGAGTTGGTTTCAAATAACGTTATAACAATAGTGACAGTGATGATGATGATAATGATGATGATGCTGATCCAGATAATGATGACAGTAATGATGGTATCCCGCAGGATATATAAATATATAATATTTAGTATATATATATATTTTTTTTTCTCTCTCTTCAGTTATAAATGTTGCGTGCATAAGAGGTATTTCCTGTTTTAAATTGTTCGTATACGCATATGATTGCCTATAATGTGTGTGTGTGTGTGTATATGTATTTAAAAAAAAAAAGCGAATTCATTGTAAGCAGCAAATGCGATTTATTTTATCGAGTATTGTGTATTATCGTTTTTCTCTTTTTCTTTCACAATTTACATGCTAAACATTCCAGTTTCATTCATTTCATGCCCCTTTCATTACTGGCCCCAATTCGGCCCAATTTCAAACATATTCGCAAAGAAAAGAAAAAAATTTGCGAAAAAAAAAAAACAACAAAAAGAAAAAAGCAATTGTGAGATATCCAGAGAATATAATTTAAATGCGTATAAAAAAAAAAAAAAAAGAAAAAGCATAATCTGCGATAAGCGTGCGGTTGGTTTATATGGTTTTCTTTGTATTGTAAACTGCAGTTATTCATTACATATATAAAGGAGGCAAGAAAGCACAATGAAACCATAGTGATTTAAAAACCCCTTATAAGTGTTTTATGGTTTGATATAATAATTTTCTGATATATTGGGTCATGTAGAGCGCACAAACATGAATTTTTACGAATTATAGAATCAGCCGCAGTATCAATTTCAACTTCAAAGACCTAATACTATATAACTGAAAGCTAACAATTTTGCGTATTAACTCATACACACATGTTGTTGATGTTCGCATATCATGTCTGCGGATAAATTGTTGGATTTTTTTTCTTTCTTTTCTTTTTTTTTTATTTTCAACAATTTATTGTTTGATTTCCTCGTACTTGAAAATATGTTTGTAAGCGGGGGAAGGGGGGGAAGTAATTCCTTTCGATAGACGCTT
Organism: Glossina brevipalpis; assembly: GCA_000671755.1. Lineage (NCBI taxonomy): Eukaryota > Metazoa > Arthropoda > Insecta > Diptera > Glossinidae > Glossina > Glossina brevipalpis. The sequence continues at coordinate 2,455,612 of KK351013.1, forward strand.
TTCAGTGAACGTGTAATTTTATGCACATTCATATATCAAAACGTTGTGTCTATTGTGTTTATCCTCTATATTAGAATATTAAATGTTCGCCACATATGAAATGAAAGAAAAAAAGAAAGAGAGGAAAGAGAAAAGGAGGTCGCGCCGGTGCTTTATTTTCAGAATTTTTTGCTGACAAAAGGAAAATAAATGTTTGTTTACTGAAAGAGTAAAGAAAAAAAAGAAAAAAAAAAGAAAAGAAAAATCAACTAAAAATTCTTCACAACACACAATTTTTAAATAATTAAATAATTATATCGTTAAAAAAAATGTTAAAAAACAAGTCGGGGATGTTCGTTAATAGAGCTCGAGAATTTGAGTTTCCTATCACTCAATCATTCCTATCATTCTTATATATATAAAAATGGTCATTAGAAAGGTAAGCAGAAGAATGAGAAAACACGGGACAGCGTATGCGTACACATGACTGGCAAGTAAGAACATTCCGAAAGAGGTCGTAAACAAGTCCAAAAAAAATCGTTTTAAAGCTAAGCAACGCGATAATATGTCCCTAGTTGCACATAATAGTTTATTATAAGAAAAAAATTTATTTAAATTAAAGAAAATCATTCCTTCCTTGAGGCAGACAGTGGAAAGTATCTAAAAATTGTAAGTTACGAACAGAATTTTATTAATAATTATCCTTTAAATTATGAAATTGTAATTGCTTTCCCTTGTAAGACGAAGTATACTAAACTACTAAATTCCGGATCATTTGGTTTTTTAAAGTTTTCAATTTTTTTTATTTGTAGACCAATCCACACAATTATCTCAACCTCCTTTTATGAAGTTTGAATTTTTAAAATCAATTTTTACTTCTTTCAAAAGGATCACAATAGGCAGACGAGTAAGAGCGTAAAGGCTGAACTCATTCAAAACCTTATGCTGTTCAAAAACAGATATGAATTCTTTCAGGCGTTTTGAGAAGACTCATAGCGATACATACATTCCTTCACAATAGCAAGACAGGAAACTTTCGGTATTCGTAGTTAAAGATTTACTTAAGATTCATAACATAAAATTATTACTTTTTTGTGGTTTTTTTTTTATATTAATATGGACCAATCATCCTCTCAGGGGATATCCCTTAGACGTGAAACACTATAATGACCATTAAGAAGTAAGTAGAGAGAGATAGAATATGGCCGCACAATCTTTATGCTTCTACCGGTCATAAGCACGCACTGTAGGTATCAATACGCACCATTCGTCATTAAAGTATGGTCCATCGAACTGAGAATTGAATTCGGATATGCTGACACGTTTCTTAATGACTTAGCTATGCGGTAGTCCGCCAAGCTTACGCAAGCTAAGTCATGGTGTTAATACTATGTCTTATGAGATCCATTTGCAGCAGTTTATTTCATATTTTGTTTGGCATTGCACTGGCATTTCATTGGCTGTTATTACGAATTAATATAATCTTCTTTAAAAATATTTTTTCTTTTTGTACACTAGCAATCATTCAAGTACAATAACATTTTGATATGATTTTGTAGCACCTTTTTCTTTGTCCAAAAGTCAAATTATCACATTGTGGAAAGACATTTGATTCAGTTGAGATCATAAAGAAATGCGAGCATTCATCATATGCGTATTGAAAAAAGCTTAAAAACACGATTTGGCGCTTAAATGTCTTGTTCCAAACGAAAGCTATTTTAAAGGAATTCGCATAAGTCGAGAAAGACTAACAATGAAATTTTATATAATAAGTAAACGGCGATACACCGTTGGAAAGATGAATAAATATCTGTTGAAGGCGATCATCTTTTGTTATAGGAACGCGATCAAGTCTTTGAAAAATTTTTTGGCATGAATTGAGGGGCTTCATGCTGCAACGTTGGTAAAGAGTTTATTACTCCAAATACGATCTGTCCCTGGCTAGTACTTCTTCTCTTCTTCCTAAGAGCATAAAAACTTGAAGTTCAATGATTCTGATTTGATTTGAAATAATATCCGATCTTTAAAGGTCCATGGTCAATTCATAATATGTAAGACTCAGCTGGTCCGCACCAGATACAGAAGATCAACGTTTAACACATGAATATTTGGCTTCGTAGTTGATACTGATGTATTAACAAATTAATAACTACGACTTTTTGAGATTTTTATTTTTCTAAGCTTAAGAAAAGCAATTATGGTCTGATTTATAACACATAGTTTGAAATGATTAATATGAGCACCGTCCATAAGACTTCATCTCATGGCACATTTAAGTGCAGACCATTTCCTCCGGGTTTTGGAACAATCCCCACAAGGGGGGTTCCTCAACTCCCGGTGTACCAGATCAAATACCTTGGATACAGACCAATGTTTCCCTCTGGTCAGAGGGTTAATCCAGCTTATTTACCAAGAACCAGCCTTGAAACTCCCCGAAGGGCCGTTCCTAGCTATCAGGGGACAAGGCATTCTCTAAGTTTGTTGACGTTGCCAACATAGTACCTAGTCCTCATCCGGGCATCCCGATCCCCGAGGACTTATTTGTTCACTTTAATCCATGTGTACTGATTCGGATGTGAACGACACACTACCTAATTTTTCTGATTGTTATGTACTTGTAAAGACATCGTCACATTCAGCAAACGTTTCATGTGCACCCAGTTCAAGTACTACCTCAATCAGTCATAGACGCCAAGTAGTATGACCTAAATAGCAGAGAACTATCGGGAAGAGAAGACATCTAAATTAGATACAACTCTCGAGTTTCCTTCTACAACCAGAAAAATACCTGTCGCCGGGAATTAGTCGTTAAAAACCTTAAGCTCATTCAGCCGTCATGGAAAACCAAGGAACCATGACTTTGATAGCAGGGACCTCGTAGAGGTAGAGATTCGGCCATTTATGTTCTGCTTTCGGACCAGATACATAATTTCCCCCGTTTCTGATGCATAACAATAAATATACGGATGAAAAGGTCCTTTTATTTACTTAAAGTTCTCTATAAATTGTTATTTGAAAAGTTCGCCACATAACACATATCAAGCCGCTTCCTTTAACTGATATAGCGTCACATTTTTTGCTTTGCATCTTTTCTATTGACTATAAGCCATTGCCAAGATTGCTTGTTAACTATATGTTCTACAAGTTCTTCTTGTGTTTAAAATAAGCCAAAATTCATTTTCCTTATACTTCTTATCAAAATCAATACTTTTCCATCACTTAAAACCAGTATTCAAGAGTGACATAGGAATTCCAGCTTCCGTAATCTTAGCTATTTTCCTTCAAATGTAAACAAAAAACTAAAAAGTCCCATAAGTTTTGTTTCGCCTTTCTTCTAGAAAATCTTTATATTTGAAATTGAAAGATAAACTGTACTATACTTACACTTGAATAACATGCTGAAACTCACCTCACTACACCTCAACAATCACTCGTGAGTTTTCTGAACTATAAAAATAATTTTATCGATTAACTAAATCATTAAGATGAAAAAGAATCTCACCGCTGAAAACGATTTTGTTCGAAAAATCATCACTCACTTCTTATTACTCCATAATCTATTTAATGAACTCTGATCTCTGTACATGGCTCATATTTAATGATCATGAACTGTTAGCTGTCACGACGTCTGTTTTTTTTTATTTTTACAAGACTGCATCGCACGTGTATCACTTTCAGATCATCCTATACATTGCTTAATATTAACATTTCTGAAGAAATCAAAAAAATTTGAAAAATTTTACATTTTTTTTTATAGAAATTTTCTAAAATTCTTATATATTTTTGTCTTTCAAAGAGTTTTTCTTTACTTATGATTTTTTCTTTTTTCAAAATCATTTTCTTAAACCCCAAAAGTATGCTATAGTTAGGCTTTCATATGTTATACGTAACAGTGATGATGCATGACTAGAGAGCATCATACACGCCATAGACGCATAATATACTTTTATATTAATATTAAATTTCTTCTTTTGAAAAACTTTTTAATTAAAAATCAAAATGAAAAAAGAAAACACAATAAAGAAAAAAAAATAAAAGAGAAAATATAAAGAAATCTTTAGAAAACGAAATTCTGTTATATATGCTATGTACTGTGCTTTGCCATTTGCACAATAAGTTATACACTAAAGGGAAAACAACATAAATGTACCGAAGAAGCAATAAAAATAAATAAAAACATTAAAAGTAATAAATTATTTCAAATAATTGCTTAATTGCATTTATGGAATTGTTTCTTTTACTTGTTTTTTTCTTGTTTTTATTTTTCGTTTTTTGAAGATGAAGAAAATTTAAAATTGAAAACAAAAAAAGAAAAAAAACAATACTTGTCTCAGAGGAAAAAAAAAAAGAAAAATTTAATTTAACTTAATATTAGATAAATGATGGTATGCGGAGAGAAAATAGGCGGCAAAGTAACAAAGACACTTTGCTACTTTAACACGTTAAAGAGCATATTTTATTAATACGGTAATGCTTGTGAGACAAATACGACAAGTCCGCGGAAAAGGTGATAAATCTTAAATGCTTTAGGTGATGCGGCAACAAAAAAAAAAAAAAGAGGGGATAAAAGCTAAGGATATATTTAGATTGAAATCTAAAAAAACAGGTTAATGTCTTGTTTCCTTATTCAGGCATTTAATGAATAATAAAATAAAGTATAAATATTGTTGAGGTTTACATATATATATATACATGTACACATACATATACATATACATATACATATACAACTAAACATGCATACATTCATACACGTGTAAGTGGTGGCAATATCTTTCAAAGAGGATAAATTAAATGTACGCTCAGTTAACAATTACACATACCAAAGCAAAAAAAGGGGGTTGGAAAAAAAGTAATTAAATACTGAAAACTAGCATCATCACCAGAATTCCATAATTATATGCGACTGCCTGTCGACAAGAGTTAACATGTAAGTAACCATAGGTATATTATGTCTGTCTCTCAATAGTATCTCTTGCCTGCTATACATGCTAACATTTGCCTCTGCGTGTTTTTTACTATACGTTATCCTTCGTTTGAAATTAAAAAAAAAAAAACAAAAAAACAAAATGAGAAAAAGAGAAAAAGAGAAAAAGAAAACTGTAACCACAACATTACTTTTTCTTAGACGTTGTTAAAAGAAATTCTTGCTTTGGCGTGTAAACGTTTCTAGCTAAGCTTACACTTACACTTGCACACATACACACTTACATACACATACACTTAAGAAAAACTTCACAAATGTCTAGAATTTCATGCTTCTTCGTTTGAACTGCAAAAAACAAAAAAAAAAAACGAAACATTTCTTTCTTATAACGCTTGTTGTAGTAATTCGCTAAAATTTTCTATTTAACAGTCTTCTTGGCAGCTATGCCAACTCCATGCGTATGCATGTTATTGTAGCTTAATCCTTTTTCCATTATTATTTTCATAATTCTTATTTACATGTTTTTAAGACCTTCTCTTCCCAGCATTAGTGGCAACGCCAAAATGTATGCTTTCTTCTTCAATGTTTTCTACCAACTCCTAGATGTATACTATACACTTTTAAACATACATACATACATACATGCATACGTATACCAACAATTTAATGTGAATATTTCTCAATTTTCTTAAACGTAGTTTGTCGTTGTTGCTGTTGTTGTTATTGTGCCTTTTTTCCTTCTTTTTTTTTACTGATGATGAGATTGTTTATTATTATGATTTTGTTCTCATTGTATTGTTTTTTTTTCTATGTTTAAAATTTTTTGGTTTCTCTGTGTTTTTCTCGAAAATGTTCATGTACACCAATTATATGTATATTCCTATGTGTGTATATGGATTTTTAAAAGTACAAGTATATGCGTATATATACATAAATAAATATATATATATACATATATATATATATGTATTTATGTATAAGCGGTTTCCACTCTATATCATCATCTTCATGATATAAGTTTGTTGTGGAAAATTATTTTCTTATAACTGAATTATATTCTGTGATTACCGTCTCTAGTAGCCTTTTTTCTGGGTGTTCAGAAAAAAAAACAAATAATCAAAGGGGTTGATTGTGAAATTATATGGATATGAGTGAGCGGGGGGCTTGTGCATGTGAAAACAGAATACAGTTTGTATTCTTAATATATTATAGACATATAGAAATTAATTATTCGAAAAAGTATTAAGCCATGCATGCGTATTCGAGAGGAAGAGAAAGAGTGATAAAGAGAGGGAGAGATAGAGCGAGAGAGGGAGAGAGTGAGAGAGGGAAGAGCGGAAGAGAGAGGAGGGAGAGCGAGAAAGGGAGAGAGTGAGAGAGGGAAGAGCGGGAGAGAGGGGAGGGAAAGCGAGAGAGGGGGGAGAGCGAGAGGGGAGAGAGCGAGAGAGGGGAGAGAGTGAGAGAGTAGAGAGAGTGAGAGAGGGGGGAGATAGGGAGGGGCAGAGAGAGAAGGGGGTAGCGAATTAGAGAGAGAGACAGAAAGGCCGAGAGAGAGAGAGTGAGACAAAGGGCGAGAGAGAAAGAAACAGAAAGATCTTTAGTAACTAAAATGCCACTGAGAGAGGGAGAGAAAGAAAAGAGAACAGAGAGAGAGAAGGTGAGAGAGAAAGAAAAAAGAGAGAGAGAAAGAAAAAAGAGAGAGAGAGAGAAAGAAAAAAGAGAGAGAGAAAAGGTGACGGAGAGAGAGGAGGTGAGAGAGAGAAGATAAGAGAGCGAAAGAAGGCGAGAAATAGAGCGAGGGCGGAAGAGAGTGACAGGGCGACATATTTTTAATATCTAGAATGCCGATGAGAGAGGGAGAGATAGAAAAAGGAAAAGAGAGAGAGAGAGAAAGAAAAAGGAAAAGAGAGAGAGAGGAAGATCTTTAATGTCTAAAATGCCACTGAATATTGATCGCCTCAGATTTTGAGGCAAAAGTTATTAATTTTTTTTCGTTAAACGCATGGTTTGAATATGAAGGATTCGTATATTTAATATTGAATACTAAAAATTGTTAATAAAATAATCACTTATAGAGAAAATTCAAATTTAACCAGCGGAATTTGGATAAGATGGTTTCGCAAATATTCAAGCATCGGTAGAGATCCATAAGTTTAAAGTATTTAGGAAAAACCGTGGATTATAAAAAGAAACTCACATCATCTGTTTCAAATTGAACAAAAGACCATCAGATTATTATTTATCTCTGCAAATCTCCATATAATGGTGTTTACTACCGAAGAAATCTATGAAAATCAGATCTCATAACCAGTAACTAAAAATTTTTGCAATTTTTTAGAGTAAAAGATTAGATAGATTAGAAAGACTTTTATAATAATAATAATGATAATAAGAGGCTATTAATTCTTAGCTCTTACAAGGCTTAATACTTTTTAGACAACTATTATATGTGAAAATTTTATAATTATAATTTCTCATCATCAGAAGAAGAAGAAAAACTTGAAAGCAAGATTTAATTTTTAATTAAAATGTATTTTAAAAAGATACCGCTATAGATTGTTTTGCTTGGTCTTTAGTTATGCATGCTTTTTATGCACATGCACAGAATGAATCAAAAAACTCTCTCTCTCTCTCTCTTGGTTTACACTTTATATTGAAAAATTTGTATTTCTTTTTTTTTTCGCAAAAAGTCTTTTTTAATATAATAAAATAACAATTTATTTATTTTGTTGTTGTTACTGTTGTTGTCTTGTGTTTTTCTCACCGTAAAATTTCACATCAAAGGATGTTTTGTTTCTCACTTCTCGTTGTTGTTGTTGCCTTTATATTTTTTTACATTTTTGTTTATGGTCACGTGACATTTTGTCACATATGCGGGCGGCCGTGAAACAAGTGGTTTTGACACCTCAAAAGGGTTAAAAAACTGTATCGTTTTGTTATACTTATATTCAATGTTTTTTTTTCTTTTTTGTTTTTCTCGCTTTCACTGCTTTTATGTTGTCGGTGAAACCTTAACATTGTTTTACCGCCTTTGCGTACGTACCATGTCGGGCCTTTATGACCAGTGGTTACTACAGTTTTGCAACTCAGTTCATTACCAAAAAATTGTGGGTGTTAAACTGAGTATTTTATCAAATGAAAGTTTATTAAGTGTTCACAAAAAGGATATTTTTGCTCTTGCTGCGCTTGTATTTATTTTCGAATAATTATTTCATGCATATGTGTATCACGTATTTTTCAAAATCTATTGTTTAAAATCTTAATTATTTTTTCTTAATTTTCTTCCAATAGTTACGCAAGTGATATCTTTAAAAAAATTGATTTTAATAAATAAAATGAAATATTTTTTTAAATTATTTTTAAAATCCTTTTTCAGCAAAGAGCACGGATTTATAAAGCAAGGATGAAAAATATATGTCTTAAATCCAGTCTCTTGAGGGCCATCATTTAATATTTTTTTTCAATTTTTTAAATAAAGTTGCATTTAATGGAATTCGTTGCTGTTGTACGCTATCAATGTCTGTGAGGGAGAAAACCTTAATTTTTAGTTACTTAGATTTTTATTCCCTTCGAGGCTAAATAGAATAACACTGCATCGTGCATTAACGAAATGCAGCCACTTTTATAGAAAATGGTCCCATTATGGAAAAATTCCATAAAATCATGCGTACCAGTGCCAGTGTGCCCGATCTTCTAATGCATACCCAACCTTATTACATTATGATTCGATGAAAACGTTGCGTACGGTTTCTATTTAATTCGAATCTCGCGTAAATCTTGAGACACCCTACATATAAGTGTATTAAAAAATACGATATTATCCAATGTAAGCATTATTAAAGCAAATACATATCAAGCATATATTAGTTTGGGGAAAAAGAAATCCATTATTTTTATATGAACTTCAGGACTTTATTTAA
>KK351013.1:2465442-2476854 GCA_000671755.1 Glossina brevipalpis
TACCAGTGTAGCCATCTACCGAAAAAATAATGGATTTCTTTTTCCCCAAACTAATATTTTCCAATAATTCTTAGAAAAATCTTAATAAATTCTTTTATTTATTTATCTATTTAAATAATTTAATTTATAATTAAAATTAAGACAGGAAAAGAAAAACTGAAGACAGTATAACAGTTACAAGACCTTTAACTCTACATTTCATTAAATGTTTTTTGGAAAATCATAATAAAACCGTTGTGAATTTATACAAAAATGCATAAAAAAATTATGTAAAAAATTTTCAAATATTTTTATAAAAAATGTTTTGAAAAAGTGTTTCGAAAAAATACTCTTCTCCTTTATAATAATATTCTAAATCTTCTTTCCAAACTTTAAAGAATTAGAAGTAAAACGAAAACAAAAAATTAGAATCCCATAGAATTGAACTTTAAAAATATTTTTAAAATAATGACAAAGAGAGATAGATATACAGGTTGAGTGTATTCATAAACGATTATTATCGTTTCATTAAACGTTAAATATGTGTTTATATGATGATGAGCACCTGAGGACCATTACGCCAAGTAACAAAATAAAGTCAATTTAACTCGCATATTAAAGCCGAAATCAGGATTTGTTAGAACCTCTGTGTATGCGCATCAATGCAAAAATTGCAACAGCAGTTACACTAAAATGAAATGACCATTACAAGGGATTGTGCAGATTGTGTGCTCGTATATAAAAGATGTGTTTGTACATTTAAAGCTTATAAATATATGCATGCGAATGCATTTGTTTGTGGAACTGAACAAACTTTTTTGGTGAACGATATAATAATGTCGATGACATAACAATTACATGAAGTGAACTGAGTGAGCTGAGCTGAGCTCAGCTGAGTTAAGCCTTAGACATCCAAAGAGAAATTCATATATTTGACCCATTCTATGGTATAAATACAATAACAATTCAGTCTATTCAATGCATTTATTTATAAGGAAAATGCAAAGTGACCATCATTTCAACGCAATGATGACTGAGCATGAATATGCATAAACGTTACAAGTAATCATGGTAAGCAAAACATATACTTGAAATGCAATCTCTATAATTAAAACAAACAACCGCAATCATCATTAAAATGCTAATGATGACAATTGATGACAATTGCTATGAAAGGTATACATACATACATTCTATAGAAATGTCATCAAATGCTTACAAGTGTGTTCATAAAATATCATTATCATCGTTACTGTCATATAATATGTTATTGCCTGTAATGTGTTGCAATCTTTCCTTAAATATGTTATTTCAGTTTGATTACCGTCATATATATATACCCTCTTCAATGGAGGAGAAGAGAACATATTCTCTCCAAATCATTGACAGTGTGCAGCATTACATTTGAATTTCAATTGAATGTCCCCAACTAGCCAGCCAGCCAGCCAGCCAGGCATCCAACCACAGATAATAATAACAAAAAAAAAAAAACAAACATTTTGACTTTATTTAGTCTACAAAGAACAATCATAACATACGCAAACCAAAAATGAATTCTATTCGAAATCATTTGCAAGCAATTTAATAAAAAGTTTCTTTTCTGGTCAGAGAGATATTATGCATTAAAAACCCCCTAAAATATGCTTTTAAATGTTTATTTTATCTTCATATACTTAAATGCATATAAAGATGATGATGATGATGATGACAATGAGTGAGTGAGTGAGTAAAAGTGATGGGTACGAATATATATATGAGTTGGTTGCTTGATTGTCTCATTTAACCATATATTTATCTATAAAGTCACTTAATTAAATTCAGTTTTACTTCAGTGTTTATTTACTGCGTAACACAACTGACCAATTCGTTCACATTCTGTAGAGCGCAATATATATGTGAGAGATACGTACTTTAGCTTTGACAGCCGGACTAATGGATGTGTAAGAGTGTATGTATATGTATGTATGGATGAATGTTTGTATAAAGCTTAACCGTTTGATTGCGCATTTCATTGTGTAAGTGTGTGTGTGTGTGTGTGTGTGCCTGTTAATGTTTGTTTAATTACGTATTGATGCTTATTTATGATTTAATTAAATGCTCTATGATTTCAGGGAATGGCTGCTGCGTAACACTTGAAAACTTGATAATATTTGACATTTGCGGTTTCATGTATGACACTACTCTTGTTTATGGTTAAAGCTTTATAACATAAAGAGTCTTATGTTATAAAAAAATTTTGTAATTAATATTAAAAGAGGAAAATCTTATATACTGATAATAATGTCGCTTTTGAAAACAAAAATCGAATATTTTTTTTATTAAATATATCTTTAAATATATCTTTTTAATTAGAAAAAAAAAAAATCTGCTTCGATTTAATTTGGGTACATTTACAAGCCTAACCCTACCTTGCACAGAACTATTTTGCAACGAACGATAATCGGCGTCCCTCGAGTAACAACAACAATCGCCACAAAGGGGGCTTCACTAGATTAAGGTACCACAATAAATGTTCAATGGGTATAAGCACAGAATTTTCTTTGGTGAGAGAATTTTCCTATCTAGGATTTTATAAACGTCACAGTACTTTCTGAGTAACCGTAGCCAATGATCAGGGAAAAAATCATACTCTAAGCAGAGTGTTGAGCGAACAATTCTTAAAAGGAGTAATCTCTCATTAGCCAACCTAATCGCCGTGATTTTGTTTGGATCTTTGCTACTGGATATGCTACTATCGTATCCCTCGGATTAAACTTACTTGGAAAATCATCGACATAATCCTATCACCAACCATGCTCCCATATTCGATACCATAAAAACTGGCTATATTGCTACAGTGATTGTATGGTTGCTTTGCATTAAAAAACCTAGAGATGAGACATTCCTTTTTCGTAACCCGAAGAAAGAAGCAGTTCACACTCAATACATTCCTTCTGCAATCGTCGAAAATCCGTCACCGCGTATTAATACTTAAACCTTCAACCTTCCTAGCCGATAGCTGTTTCGGACAATCCTCGCAATTATAGATGGCTGGGGTCCAACCACAGCCACATTGTCTAATGAGATCACGCTTAGGCCGGTGCATTTTCACTACCATGGATTCATTCATTTACTCGACAAAGTTATATTTGCCTTAAGTAGAATGTTCAAGGCCATATGAAACGCATATATAAACCCTTACAAGCTCTTCATTAATTTTGCAAACGTCACCGTCGCCTTTAGGGTTTAATTGAAAGAAAGTTCCAAAGTGCCTGAAGTTGTAGAAAAAGCAAAAAAGTTCAGATCGATACCATGTAAGGCGACAGTTTGTGTTTAACGCGAATGAAAGAAAAGTATGACTTATAAGCTGTTCTGACTTGACCAAATGATATCACTTTATACTGTCCCCAACTAATGCGTTTAAAGTGAATAGATCAGCTAAAGCACCTAGATTCGTCAACAGAAAAGACGTTGTCTTCTCTCATGACAAAGCCATTCTTTAATGACAGAGCTTTAGTGGCTTCAAAAAGAGCTTAGAGAGCTTGACTAGAATGTTTGGAGGCATTCACCATATTTCGAAATTGCTGCCTTGTCATGAATGTTAGCTTTGTGACGTTCCCACTGTAATGTTTTCGTTAAAACAGTATTACTTAAGCGAGTTTTGAGGTCTGCTATGACATAATCCTGTCGTCTGGCCACAATCCTGATACTATTTCATATTGCAAAATGTTCATATTATTTTGTCTTTCCTCTGTATATGATTAAATAATAAACTTCATTTAAAATGTAAACAAAATTAATTTTATTTGAATTTTGGTGAAAAAAAAAAAACGCCAAAAATTTCCTCCTCAATCATTGAGTTACGTGGGTGCATAATTTTATTATTACACCTAATATATATGAAAATCTTTAGCTACTATAGTTATAAATAATTGAAAATGTCTTTCTTATCTATTGTCCTGTTTTTATTTCATTCAAAGGACATGATGTTATTAGTGCAAAAGTTTTTGTTGTTGTTGTTGTTGTTCAGTTATCTCTCTTATTTACCCTCTCCTTTTAGATATGACAAAACAATTGAATGAAATGCATTTAATTGGAAAAACCCAAGCATATGCAAACATTCATTCGTACTGCATCATTCTAAAGTAGTAAACTTTTCGTTCAAAGCACAAGTGTAATCTTGATAAAGCAATTATTTTAAAAGCAGATGCACTTGCACGCCCGATTAAATTAACCACTTGTGTAAACTGATTTAAATGCAAAACAAAAACAATACCAACAATATTAAATGGAGAAAATAGTCCCAGATACGTTTTTGTATAAAACAAACAAAAGCAAATCTACGTTAATATTTGAAAAGAAAACTGATTGATTGTAAGTGAAATGAAAATTGAAAAATTTTCTACAAATGAACATAAAACAGGGGTTAAAAACTTGCATATGAATATTAAGCAAAATAAATTCATTCATATGAGAAGAAGAATACATAAATGCAAAGACTGACTAAAAACATATCGTTAAGTTTCATCAAGCAGAAGAAAATTCAATTAGGGAAAGATTAGGTATATACGTAGGTACGGATAGAAATTACATAAAAAGCTTAATCGAAATTGATAGAAATTACTCGTTTTGCTAGTAAGTTATCTATACTTTGCTTGCTCTCAGAGATTTGTGATTTTCATTTATTAAATAGAACTGCACTTAGAAGATTTTTAATGGAAAATTAAAAAAATATTTTTCATTTTTTTTTTTTTTGATTGTTTTTCGTTACCAGAAAGGGTCAGTTTCAACCATTTTTATTCGTTATTAATTGAATTTTTTCTAAATTGTAATGAAATGATTGATGGTCTGTATAAAAAACAAAAAAAAAATACAATTTTTCAGTTTCATAAGTAAAAATATTAAAAAGGAAAGGCAAATAAAAACAGTTACGGTTGCCTTGAAGCGATTCTTGGTTACTTACCATATATTAAACAACTTGTTTCATTCGTAGAGATATACATCTAAAAAAAAAAATATTTGGAAAAATCGGTATCTTCTACGAGAATGTTAGATTAGTAATAGCAATCCGACAGTTATTCATGATATAAGACCATATGTGGTACAAGTCGACATTTCCAAAAAAAAATTAAAGACGAAGAATTTCATCTATATACAATATATGTAAAGACAGAAAGCTGATCAAAAAAACGTACTAAAATTTTTCATCTTTTATGTACGCCTTGTAATGTAACAAACAGAACGACAAACTTAGGATACATTTCACATCACTCATAGAAAATATGGTAACACTTCCATATGACCCTCTAAAAACGAAGATATATTTTACTCAATTTTAGGATGAAAGACATATGAGTTTTGTTGCATATTTTTGGGAGTATTATATAATAATAAATTTGATTTCTTTTTTTTTTTTTTTTCTTATTATAATGCCCTAACACTCCTCCTTCAGAGGTGTAAAATTACATTAAATAAACAAATGAAAGAATAAATAATTACTATGAATTTTGAAAGCAGGCAGAGTTACAGACAGATGCTGCCAGCAAAAGTTAGCAAAAAGCAAAAACTCATTTGTCAAAAAAAAAAAAATACGAAAATATTGGCGCAAATATACATAAAAACCATGAACATATTCATAGTTATTATTTTGAAATAAAAAAACAAAATCGCTGAAAAAACCTTAAATGACCATAACTTTTTTTGTAGACATTGAAAGTATCCGCAGGAGTTCCGTATAATAAAATTTTTTATCATTTATTTTAAATTCAAACTGAAACATTTTTAATATAAATTTAAGCTAAAAAAAAAATTTTGAAAAGTTTTTTTTTTTTTAATTTCTAAGTCGTTTATCACAATGTCATTAGAAATTATATAAAATATTACAATAACGTCGCGAATAGATTCTGTTTCATAGACTACTTTTCAGGTTTGTCTTTTTTGATCAAAAAACACTGCATATTTTTAAGGTTGATCTCTTCTTATTCAAAAAAAAATAATAAATTATTTAGTTCAAAAAAAAAAAAAAAAAAAAAAAAATAATAAAAATTAAAAAATCTCAGGTGTACAATTTCCTAACAAAAAATAATAACCATCAAAAGCTGGTAAATGTTTGTTAGGTACGCACTCTTTACAGATGACATCTCGTACAAGTAATGTAAAATTGTCATTATTGCGTAATATTAACCAAAAAGAAAGAACACAATAACAAAGCTTACGTTTGCCATGTGTATATATAAAAGTTAATAATGTTATGAATTTTATATATATTTATATATATATATATATATATATATATATGTATGTACTTGGAAATATATAACTACTTGTGAATAAAGGAACAAAAAAAAAATATATGAAAAACGTAAGCGTTGAAAGGAATTTATTAAAAATTCAAGTATCAAAAAGACAATGACACAAAAGCTACAAATGTAATGAGATCTACTCGAAAATTATCTAAGTAGCATAGAGTATATATATATATATATGTTGTCAACACATAAAAAGGGCAACCACTGCTCTTTATGACAATGGAAATGATTTTTGCATAATTTATTCGTATGATTATAACAAACGAACCTTTTTTCCATGAAATTACCTAACACAATATTAAAAAAAAAACAGAAAAAACAGAAAAAACAGAAAAAACAAACATACAACTCCCATCCCATATCTCTGGTATACATCATCTTAAACAACTTTTGCCGCACTTGTGGCCTTATTACAATTTTCCTTTCCCTTACTTACTTAGCATAATAACGTGTGCACGAACGATGCAGCTTTTCTTTTTTGCAATTAAATATGTTCCAGTCTCTAACCTTAAGTACTTGTCAAATGTCTACAATTCTTTCGCGCGCTCTGTGATGACGATGTTGCTATTGCGTTATATATACACACGTACATACATATATAGAGCGTAGCTTTGAAATTTAATTTTACTGACATTATACAATTACAGACATTTTTGCGAATTGAACAGGTTAATGTCGAGAACGCACACACGCCCATACACACACACACACACACACGCATACATACTGAACGCACATTTACTGTTACGCTCTTTCAAATGATTATGTTCTTTTTGATTTCGTTAAAGTACACATCTGTGAGACTTTGTTTAGTTGATCCTTCCTTCCTTCTCTATGCCTTTTTCATATTGCGATTTACATTTCTGTTCCTGCTGTGGACCTTTTCTAAGATTCTTTGTTACACTTTCTTGATGTCTTAGTCTCGTGAGACGTTTCGTTAACTGTAGACGCGTGCCTCATAATCAGTAAGTACACAAGTTTACGTTTGCCATTTGCCAATTTCCATTACAATTGTTGTGCATAGACAGACAAATATCACTTCACCTATTCCTTTTTACATGTATAGCTGCTACTATTCCTTCTCACATAAACATTATTTTATGATTATTGTATTTTGTCATTATATTTTTATATACTTTATGGGAAAACTTAACAGAGTGTTATGTAGACTTTAAGCACTTGTTTGCTTTATAGTCCTCATATATTTCAAGAGATATTATTATATTGTGAATTCGTTCTTTTGATTGCGTTATACTCCTCCCTATAATAAAACAAAAAATGCAAACAAAGCTTTAAAGTAGCATACTTTTTGGCTAAGCGTTTAGTGAGAAATTGTAGTATAGCCTTTGGCTGTTGAAATTCTTTTTATAAGTTTTCAAATAGTAAAAATAAGCAGCAAAAAATTTGCTTTTCCTTTACCCTCTCTAGTGATATATCAGCCTATTAAGTTTATGTGGGTGTATGCAAAACGGTCCATCTTTAATTTTATTAATCAGTTTAAGCCTATTTGTCTATCATTTCTTTTAACATCTCTTCTTGTATACCGTATTCAACAAACAGATCGTACTTTTCGAAATATTTTTTTTAAATTTTTCATTTTGAGATGTTTTATACTATGAATAAATTCTAATGAAAATGTATTGCATCAGATCAGTTTATATAACAACTCCTCGCCAGTGCCTTTTATCCGTCATCAGTAAGCCTTCTGATAAAACTTGAAAAAACAGTACAATGTCTTGTCCTTTCTTTATAAACTAACAAAGAAACTAATGTTTTATATTCCACTACTCAATACTTGAATTACCTTATCACTCAATAAGATTGTAGCATCACAACATTTCTTTGTCTATTGTTAATGGACGACTTGCGACTTAGTGTGTTGTCTTGGTTTTAAGCACTGCTATATACTGTTATGTACTACTTTATGCTAGGATGTACCGTTATACACCGTATACTGTTATATACTGTTATGTATTGCTGGTCTATATTTCTATAGACTGCTACATACTGCTATATACTGTGATATACTGTTAATAGTTTGCTTTTCTCAAAATAGTCGAATATTGCACCAAACGTATACCAAACTACGGATGTCTTCCGAGACGACTTTTGGGTTTTTCTTACTTTGGACGGCTTTCACTTTTGCTGTCCACTCGTCTATCTGCCGATTTGAAACTGGAGTGTACTGATGGAGTCCATCTTTCATCCATTGCCAATAAATCGCATGAAAAAATTGTTTTCATTTCGTCTAAAAGCTCCAAATAGAGTTCTGGATCATCAGCAGGTTATTGCTTGCAATGAAACGCGGTACTGACTTCAAACAGAGCTTTCTCATCGACAAATTTTCGCATAATATAGTAAGTTACACTGCCTTCTGATATTATTAAGCTGTTAGCTATCTCACTTAACTTTACTTCCCGATCTTTCAAAAAGATTTTGAGCACTTTGGTTTGTGGAAAAAATTCGAGCTCGGCTAACAAAACTTTTCTCTATATCTAATGCCGATTAAGATTTCTTGAAAAAACTAAAAACAGTATACTAAGATTCTAAAGTTTTCAAATCAGTTATTGACGACAAAGACTTCATTTCAGTTCAATTTTATTTCTATTCTTAATAGTTCAGCTTATTGGTAAATTATATTCTTTCTAATCTAATATCCGAAATTGAGAGATTAAAAAATTACGATTGATATGATGAATCGAAATTGTAATGTTTTACAAAAAGTATAATTTTATACAACTTGTTCTTTCTTCAATATCTGATCGCTGTCAATTTCCATCGGTTGATCTGATAGTAAGTAGGGAAAAGCATAGATGAGGCACATTAGTTATCAATTAATGAAACATATGTAAACAACTCCCATTTGAACTGTAAGTATAAGGTCCAAATAGGTTCTATTTAAATTAAGAAAATACTTGTACAGACGGCTTGAGGACCATAACGTAAATTTAAGTTTTGTTTGATCACTTCTCTCGATTATTCCTTTACCTTACTTTTCTCTATATGTGAATAAAAACTTCAAGCGAATTAAAGTAATTTTCTCTATTGATTCTCAATATCATCGAGATAATACTTCGCTTCTACTCACTCCTTATGCGTGAGAACAAGTAATGGAATATGGAAATCCCCAAATAAACAATTATAATACATTTATGATATGATCTCTTTCGAATAAATACCAAATCTTCTAAAGATAAAAATTGGAAAAAAAATAAAATTTTTTTTTTTATGTTTCTAACCAGAAGGGGAGGATGGATATTATATAAGCAATAGAATGTTAATAAAAATCTGAATTTTTCTATTTCCCACTGCTTTAAAGCAAGAGGATTTATCTCTAGGCAAGTGTAAGTATATTTGTTGCTCTCTAGTGCATTTTTAGCTTTTTATCGCAAGGATTTGTTGGGTTTTTTTTATTAGCTTTGTCGGACATCAATCGATTTCTTATGTTTTTTCTTTCCTCTTTCCTTTCTTCTTTTTTTTTTTTTGTTTCAATAAGAACGACGGTGTGCTTATAAATGAACAGGAAGTGTATTATTGATACAAAAGCTTTATCTTGTGGGAGGATTAGCTTGTATTTCTTGTTCGATGAAATGGGGAGCAATACGTATAGAGAGAGAATATGCAAAAAATGCTTCTTTATGTACAACAAAATTTTATGATTTTTCTCATTTCTTTTTTTTCATTTAGAAGAGAACCCAATAAATGAATTTTATGTTTTTATTGTTACGAGATTTAGAAAAAAAAATTCTGATCCAGTGATTGTTTACAGATTACGGAATTCTAAGAATTTTTTCTTTTTATGTTACATAGAGAAGAAATATTTAAAAGATTAGGTAATAGATGATTTTAATAAAATATAAAAAAAAAAAAAAAAACAAAAAAAAATATTAATATTTGTTTTCTTAAAAGTGTAATTGTAAAGAAAATTTTTTATAACCAAAATAAAAAGTTTCATTTGCCTTGAACCGGAAATTTTATTAACTGCAAATCTCATTTGCATGTTTATTCAATGTTTCCCTTAATTGGCAGATTTTCACAGCCAACTGTTTCCCTAACAACAATGCTGAAACGAAATACTATATATTCGACTTGAAATGCTTGCGACAATTGTACGCGCATAAAAGCAAATCATTACATGTTACACACGCTCCCGCTCCTCTGAGAGAGATTGGTAAGCATAAATGTAAAAATAAAAAAAAAAAAATTAAAAAACAAATTTCACGCTATCAAAATCGCGTTTTTTTTGCAAGCTTCCCAGTAAATCCAAATAATAAAAAATGATTTTTGAACAATTTGCATATCAAATAGACAAAGATTTCATTTCAAGCGGTGACATAATGTGCGCTGTTTAAATACGAAACAATTCAACCACGATTTTTATGCAAACTATAAGGTATATACGAATACGTATGTAAGCTTGTGTAGATATATAAATATATATATATATATATATATATATATATATATATATGTACATATATACATAAGTATATATAATGCTGCAAGTTAAAGAAATCGTGACTTTTGCTTAAAACTGAAAAGTTATTCCTTTTTTTTTTTGGACCGTAGCGTTAATCGTACAATTATTGTGTTGGTTTTCTTTACTTGAACAAATTTTATTGCCATCACTTACTGCCTTATTCAAAACCAATGACACAGATCATCAATAAGCCATAATTTTCTCTTCTCCCCCCCCCTTCATCTTAATCGCATATCGAGAAAATCTTTCTATTTTTATTTACATATTTCCTTTTTTCATTCAGTGTCTCCCGTAGTACTGTTTTGGTCGTTATTGTTTCAATATTTTAAAGCATCATCTCCTTTTTACTGTGCTTATCATCCTTGTTTATGTATTCTAAAAAGAAAGTCCTTGTTTACTTTTCTTCATTTCCCCTCTCCCCCTTCATCGTATTTTCTTTCGAAGCTTTGCTAAATTTTATAGCAGTTTGGCTATAGTTTTTTTTTTTTTTTTTTTTTTTTTTTTTTTTTTTTTTACTTATTGGTTTTTTGGCAATCGCCTGTGCAAATACGTTTTAACAGCGATAAGCTTTGGAGTCCTGTTGATATTTGAAATGTATACAACATCAGCAAAGTAAGGCAGACATATACTTTAAAGGTACACACTCTCTCTCTCTCTCTCTCTCTC